>PVIW01003981.1:0-147567 GCA_004026585.1 Noctilio leporinus | reverse complement strand
AAGCAAGCAGGCCCCTGGCCAGTGTGGCTCAATTGGTTGCATGTGGTTCCACAAACCCAAGTCATGGGTTTGATTCCTAGAGAGCAAAAGCCTCTAGGAATATATATATATATTCTCCAAGCATGCATACACATTTATATTTTTATATCTTTCTGTATATAGCATAAACATGAGTTCATGCTCTGATTTACATGCAATACCACTGTCTTTCTCTTAGTTTTCTCCTTTTCTTATTTTTAACTTCTTTTCCTGCTTTTAAGAAAATCTGACCCTCATTATTTGTAAAATACTAACTTATTTGTTTGTTTTTATGAGACATACATATGTGGTAGTTTTAGAACTACAACTAAAAATCTCTAAGAAACACATTTATTAACTTAGGGATAGTGTTTATATACAGTTATTTTGATCTTTAGCCCAATAGTCTTGATTTCTATCTGTATAAACCTCTTTTCCTGGAAGATTTGAAAATTCCATGAAGATTTCAAGCTTTTCTTCCAGACTATCATCATCAGAACTTCAAGTGGCCAACGGCTTTCTGACTGTCTCATCACTTCTGATCTAATGTTTATCAGCCCTATCTTTACTAATGTTTTGCTATCATTACTACTTATTTTATGAACAGTTTTGTGTCCAATGTCTGCTTTGGATTTGATTTTTCAGAGGTTGTTTACCACTCCTGAGTCTGGTCAATAAAAACAATTATAAATATCAGGCTTCATTCAGCTTCAGAATTCATCTTCTTTGAAAAAGGGCGCGGGTAGAACATCTGTCTCCTGCCCTTGACCAGGCCTAATCTGGTCCTCACCTTTCCTGGTTTGTAGCCTCCTCGGTTTTGCATGGCTCTGGGAACAGATTCTCTACAAAGAAAGCAGCAGGCACACCATCAAATGACATTTCATTCTTTCTTTAATGATCCGTTTCTTTGCTCTTGGAACAAGTCTGTAAAGATTACAAGTGTGTCTCAGGGGAAGAAAAAGAAATAAAAGTATAGTAGAGCCAAAACTTGAGCAAGTTCACAAAGAATCATAAGGGGGTAGACGAGGTATTAGAATATAAATAGAAAGTACAGTATTAGCTCCAAACAAATGCCTTCAAAGTCTTTGTGTGCACTGACAGCTTCAGATATTTGATGTAAATGAATTTTTCCCTAGAAACAATGGAATCTGTAGCTTGTGGTGACAGTGTTTCTTTTTTAAACCTTGCTTTTCTTTTCATTCCTTTTTTATTTTTTATTTTTTTGTTCTTGAGGTGAAAGCATAGCTAACTTAGGTATGTATTTGCATCAGAAAGACTCCCTAGCAACATCTATACTAGTCACTGATAATTTTTTCATTATTTTAGGTACCTACTTGTTTGCAATTTTCCTTTTCAAGCCCCCGTCCTCCTCTCCTCAAGGCACAAAACACAGTCACTGTTGCATATAGAAATACAGAAACATTCAAATGATGATGGCAGTTGGCATTGCCATTTTCATCGAATATTTCAAAGTAAAGCCTATATTCATATTGTCTGCCTTTTATGCTTGTTGAAACCCTATCAATTTGTGAGCACCATTTGCCTAGGTGCTTATGCTGGAAAGGTGCAAGTAATTTCTGACACCTCCCCTGTCTCACAGAACCCTCACCCTAATCAGTTATCAAGTCTTCTGGAATTCCCTTGTAAACTATACCTTGAATCTCTTTTCTTTACTTTTTGACCTTAGTTTAGTCCAAGCTCCCTCTCTTACTTACTTGCTCTTCTACACCCCTGCTGTGATTCCATCTTCATAAGAGCTAGAATGATGTCTTTGAATTTAAATAACATGCTATTCCGCAAAGGAAATGACCCCTGCCCATCTCCCACTGTCCACAGCATTCTACAGCACTCTGCGTAGAATGCAAAACTCATTCCAAAACATACAGGAAATGGTATCTTGTGCCCACTGCTTACCTGTCCAAGTCTCCACATTCTACTCTTCCTTGGGCTTCCTGGGTTATATCCCCACAGCCCTTTTTTTGTCCTATATAAAGAACAAAGCCTTATTCACATTTCAGCTTGGAAAGCTCTTGATTCTTCTTTTCACCTAGTTGCTAAACAACTCTTCAAGACACTTTCTCAGGTTTTTCCTAACTCCTGTAATTCCCTGTTAGCTCTCTCTCCTAGACCTTGCATCTTCCTTAAGAACAACCACCACATTTCAAATTATTTACTTGGGTGCTTATATTTGCCTCTTCTTATTCACTGTTTATTCCATACCTGGCACAGTGCCTGGCATATGGTAAATGCTCAATAAATATTTGTCAAATAAATTAATATTATGGTAATTGTATGTGTGATCTCAGACCATTAACTGCATTGTTCAGGCAAATCATAAAAACCAATGCATTATATATTATTTTCTCCCAAAGTATTTTGCATTGGTCTCCAAATGAATGATGGTCCCTGTACTCTCATTACTATCCCCATGGAGCTCTTTTCTGGAGTCTGTCCACATACCTGCCTCTTTGTGAGCAGGCAGTGGCAGTGGCCACCTTGGGAGGGTGATGTAGGGACATTTAGAAACATGGCCAGAGTTTCACTTCCACTGGCAACATCATGAGATCATCCATTTTTTGGCTTATAGCATTAAAAACTCCCTACAGAAGAATTGCTATTTAGGAGAAATAACATGTCAGCCACTATTGTCCATTATCACCACATCCCTAGAGAATGATCAGCCAGTAAGAGACCAGATGTCCCAGGGAACGAGACACCACATGGGTACATTTTGGTTGGGTTGAAGGACTACAAATACCAAGAAGCATGAAGATATTCTCTTGAGATGAGTGTTGAGGAACATGGGAAATACTACTTCCCAGAGAAATGTGGGGTGGGTTTTTAGGCCCCTATCGGGAAGCTAAATAAACCAAGGAATGTCACACAGTTGGGACGGACATCTGTGGGGACAACGGTTTAGAAGATGCATTAGCAAATTACATTGCTGTCCATAGATTGGCTTTGCCTGGCAAGCTTTATCCTTTCACTGAGTGATGTTAAGCTTTCTTTTTTTTCTTGGGTTTTGTAGAAGTCAATTTGTTCTCAATTCTAGGTTACATTCAGTATTATTCTGTATTATTTCAGGTGTACAACATGATAGTTAAACAATCATCTATTTTACAAAGTGTTCCAGTTTGTCCTTCCTAATCCCCTCACCTTTTCATCTAGTTCTGTAACTGTCTCCCTTTTCTTTACCAATGAGTCTGTTCCTATTAATTTGTTTGTTTATTTTGCTTGTTAGAGTCTACATATAAGTGAAATCACATGGCATTTACCTTTGTCTGATTTATTTCACTTGCATAGTGATTCCACTTCTATCTGAAGACACCTAAAACACTAATTCAAAAGAATATAAGCATTTCTTTTTGTTAAAAAAAATGAGGGAGGCTACATTAAAAGTACATACAGGTGGGGAACATGCAATTACAGTTCCCTAGAGTATTTGTGCAGGGTGGTGAGCTTAGCCTTTAACAGCTTGCTGTTTCAAATCTCATGCCTGCACCTTGGTGCTTCCATAGTGGCCTTTATCTCCTGGCTTCCAGACCTGAGATGACCTCACCTGACCTGGGCAGGGACCTAAGTTTTTGACCCAGCCTTCCTCCCTGACTCTAACCTCTCCTGGCTGAATACTTTTCTGTGAAGGATGGCTTTTTGCATTCTTCTCCTAAGACTATGTTGACATCTCAAGAGTTTCTCAGTATAATGAATCTGATCTCCTTCCTATGACTTTGCCTGGGTAGAGTTTGTAGAGTTGATACAGCATTTTCAAAATCATTTTCTTATCTGATTATAATAGCAATTTTGTGAGGAAACTGGGTCCCTTTTCAGATTAGGTTGATTCACTCTTTTCTGTTTGCTTGGAGATACTTATGGTTAATAGAACACTAACTGATTCTGATAGGGCAAATAATGCTCCCTTGGGCTAGCTACCCATTTTAAATGACTCAAATGGAAAATAAGTAAAATAAGAATGGAATGTTCTAAAATATCTCCAAACCACAAGCCATAGTTCTCAAAGCCATAGGAAGCTGGCCCTGTGTTAAAATGGCTTAACAGGATTTTATGTTTATTGACTAAAAATGGTCTATTGGGGGCACTCAAAATGATAGTGAGGGTCTTCTCTAGAGCATTCAAGACTAGGGATGTGGCTTGAATTGACACTCTGGTCAGAGTCTAGGCTCAGTGTCATCATCTAAAGCTGAAATGAGCTTCTGGTATTTGCCAGGTTTTTAAACTCATTCCAGCAAGTGACTCCAGGCTGTTTTGGCAAACAGAACAAATTTGTCACCCTTCCCTCACTGGGCCCAGGGCATGAAGCATGTGCAAAGACTGCCAACATTCCTGTCTGCCGGTTTCATCACAAAAGAGACTCTGGCAATGATGCAGAAAAAGATCAGGCATATAAGCCCAGAGCAAAAATGGTATAACACTTAATGGGTATTTGCTCAGTGATTTCATATTTGAACCTAATTAAGTTCTCTACAGGTTTTTAGGCAAACATAGCATTTTTTAAAATCCACCCTTCCCTTACAATTTCCATACACACCAGCATTCTCTTCAATCTAAATTGTATATATAGCACATATATACAAAATTATTTTACATAGTGAAAGTCAAATCTATATGTAACTTTATTTTATGGTCAAAAGATTCTCCATAGGGTCTCTTTCCTTTTGAGAGTCTTAATTTAAACATATGCATTATTTGCCTGCTTTTGGAGAATAGATATTTTTTTCACAAAACATAATGATGCAATTTCACCCTATTTATCCATCCTTTGCATCTAAAGAGGACTTAGTATCTTTCATATTTAATATATTTATGTTCTTCTTGGTATTGTCATCCAATTGCTGGTTTTATGTACAAAGGGAAAATTCATCTGAATTGCTTTTCTATGAATGGGATCATTGAGATTCAGGAAAATTAGGAGCTAGGAAGTATAATGAGTCAGCAGGAAAGAAAAGAGAAATAGAATTAATTTATTTAGGGTCTGTCACATAATAGATATAAGGGCTTTCTTATATTATCTTATTTAGTCCCTACCACAACCCTGGGAGATAGGTGTAAAGTATTCTTGCTTAACAGACAAGGGAACTGAGGCTCAAAGGGATTAAGTGATTTGCCCAAGATCACACAGTGAAATGGAAGAGCTGAATTATAATCTACATCTATCTGTTTTAGCATCCACATTTCTCCCACTATGCACATGGTCCCTTAGATCTGAACCAGAGCTCTACCAAGATCAAGTATTCTCTTTAACCTATCCTTTGGAATACACAATCCTTTAAGGCAAATCTTACAAATGATGTTCAATAAAAAACATAGTGTTGTCTGTTCCCTGGTGGTGCCTTCTAACTGTATTCTGTTTTTTCAAGTTATGTGTTTCTTGCTTTTCTCCAGATTTGCTCTGAAAGGTGTGCAGAAGATGGAAATGGGGCTGTGGTTTCTAAAGTCATGATGAATGTCAAATCAGTGAGAAGTATTATTATTTGTAACAGATAAATCTAGTAATATCTCAGATGTGCACAACTTTAGGCTCTGGAGTAAACTGTGATTTCTGTAGTAGGTCTAGAAGAAAATGGATTTCTATTCCCTAACCCTTTCCTTGTGGTTAGCTCTAAAGGACCAAGAGTCCCAGAGGGAAATTCAGGGTTTCTAAGCAATGCAACTCTGCCAGGGACAGGAGGGAGAAGTGTCCCAGAAATTTGTTTTCTTCACTTAGAGCTGGGCAGATTGTGAGCCTACATTTCCCAAAATGGCCACAGCATTATCTTTCATTTCATATAACTCTTTTTATCATGTGATTTTAACATTTTTTTCCCATTGAGAGGTAGGTAGGCTCTATGTACAGGCTTTCCCTTGAATCTGGGCTGACTTGTGCCTATGGCAGAAAGGCAGCTCTATGACTTCCAAATCTAAGTCATGATGTAGCTTTTGCTTGTCCATGTTCTCATGGGATGCTTACTTTTGGAAATCAGCCCCCAGGCTGCAAGGGCATCCAAGCAAATCAGAGAAGAGTCCACATGGAGGGATCCAAGTGGAGAAAAAGTAAGTCCCTTATTTCTTCGGCTCTGGCTGAGCTTCCAGCTGACAGCCAATGTCAACTCGCCAGTCCAGTGAGTAGACTATCTTGGAAGCAGATCCAAGAGCCCTCAGCTGAACCACCTCAGCTAATCTTTGTGGAGAAATGCAAACCTTCCCATTTACACCCTGCCCAACTGGCAGATGTATAAGCTGAAAGCATGATTGTTTTTATTTGAAGCCACTAGATTTAGGGGTAGTTTGTAACTAGAACAGAAAGCAAGGTATAGAGATCAAAACTGATGAAAGATCATTAAAAACTAGCTCATGTATACAAACAGCTTAGAAAGGTAACTGTATGCTCAGGGATCATAAATCCCTATAATTAAACGTAGAAGGAATCTTTAGTTAGTTTCTTGCTTTCAAAGATGGAATTTATAAAATGTATATTTGGTACAAAATGTCAAGTAAGCATGTTTAGTCAGAGAGTTAGCTTTGCTTATTTCTTTAAAAAATGCAATGTATATTGAATTAGGCCATGGACTCTGAAAACAGAGATGTTCTGTGACAACAGAAGAAAAGAGAAAAGCTGATAATATGGCATGAGGTTTGCATTGAACATGACAGTAATGATAATGTCAGTTTGGGATCATATAATTCTGTCTTAATAAAAAGTCAAAAATATTAAGCAAGTTTTTGGTATAACAGCATTATACCATAGAAGGAGCCAGGACAGCAATTTGTTGCACTCTCTCTCTTTCTCTCTTTCTCTCTGTCTCCCTCTCCCCACCTCTCTCTGGGAAAAGCTAAACATGGAAATGTTACAATTTGTTTATATTCAAGGAACAGTTCAATGTGAGACTAGTCAATAATTATTTGCATAATGAGTGACATTATCACTGTAGCTTTTTTTTTTATTAAATCACCTGTACCCTGTGATAATTTTACTCATTTAGGCAATTATTTCTCTAAAATTTTTGCCCATTTCTTTTTGCCTTCCCTAACCAGGTGTTTTTGCTTCTATTTCCCATTTCATCTTGGCTTCCCAGACTCTTGCCCAAGTTTCACTCTAAAATGGCTAAAATAACACTCAAGTCATCCCAACCATTATGTTGATATTATTCATTGACTTCCTTCAAATTATTCCCACTATTTTCTGCATTTATTTTCATACTGATACACATTATTAAAGGTTTACTATTTCCAAGGTATCTTGAGGTTCCTTTAAGGGTTCTTATTTCCCTCTGCCTCTCTGTTTTTAGCACCTGAACTTCAATTCCTTGTTTTGCAATCTAAATTCTATTCCGCCTTCTCATGTCACCCAATGAGCTTTCTTTAAATCTCACTCCCAAGTTTATTAAAAATTCTTTTCTAAATTGAGCCCAACTTTGCTGGGGCTAAGGACTCTCCCAGGTATCCATCTCAGCCTTACTATTCCTCTTTCTCCCATCAAACAGCACGGTTCTTGCTGCTTGCCGTTCTTCCACTTGCTCTGGCAATTACTGAAGTCATGCAGTAATTTATCTTGTTTATCCTGTCTCTCCAACAGAGAATTTACATTCTATATTTCTCTAGGACAGGAACAGTGTTCATTGTTTAAAATTCTTCTCATTTGTTCTATAATGTGGTTAGTGACGAAAGCATGTGACAAACTTAACAAAATGGAAAAACAAATGTTTTTATGATTAATCTGTCAAATTTGCAAATGAGTGCTACTCTACATAGGAGAAAATAGATTATGGATATGAGAAATGGTGTGATGTAATTGTATACATTTTAATACATTCCATTCATTGTTAACATATTTATGTGTGTCTATTCTCAACTTTTCGATACAATAGGTATATGTAAAAGAAGGTGGCTTATAAAAAAATAACACAATATTTTAAAAGGTAGATCAATAACAAATACGGTACTTAATTATTTAATATACAAATTTGAGGATAGTTATCATCTATAAAATAATGCACTCACATTCATGTGAATAAATTATAGTTTGGAAATTAACAATAAGATAAGGCAGAATTATGAGCTCTTGGATTTTATAAACTGATTATTTTTCATCACTTATAGATGTGGCATACATAATTATCTTTCTTCACTTTTCACCTTATATGTTCTCATATTATTAGTGGGCTTCCCCAAAATCGCCCTGTTTCTTTGCATTTTGCATAGTTGCTTCCCAGTGTTGTTGAAAATGGTGTTGAAAAGAGGAGAAGCATCATCAGCTGGTGATGTTAATTGCTGTCCACAGCCTGAGAAATGAGGCAGAGGTAGATGCTCTACATATGTTTAATGCTGGACCCCTCCCCCATCATCTAACTGGGCTACAACTTTCCTGCTGTTGGCTTATTTTGGAAGTTGGAAGACCATCTGAGCTAAAACACATTTATTGCTTATCTAGTGAAAGGGGCACTTTGAGAGAACTCTAAAATAAGATAGGTTGAGCTACTTGTTTTTGAAATTCTTGAGTAACTGAAACTGAGCTGGTTTCTTGGATAAAGGACAAGGTGAAGCCACATTTTTCATGGTAGCTTTTCTTGGAATGAGCCCCTCTGCTGTGAGCCCAGGAACTGTCTGAGTTCCAGAGCAGAGCTTTTCCTGGGTGGCCTCCCACTGTGCCCAGAGGAGTATTGCAGGTAGCTCACCTGGAGGTAGAGGCAAGACGTTCCAAGTTCGTGCAATCTGCTTTGGACCAGGCAGACTGCACTGTATTTAATATTTGGACCATTATTGAATATATTATTCAGAGGAAGGCTGGATATAATAGTCAGGTTGAAAATTTGTCCTTATGTCACATTAAAATTCATGCAGTTAAACTAGTTCATTTAGGTAGCTTAGCATAATCCTGTAGCATTGCACTGTCCAATGTGGTAGCTATTGAGTACCTGAAATGTGGCTATTTTGAAATGAGATATGCTGTAAGCAATAACTTAGTTCAAAGAAAAAAAATATGATATAATATTTGTAATAATGAATGCAGGTTGAATTGATAATATTTTAAATATATAACGTTAAATAAAATATATTATTAAAGTTAAAAATTCACCTGTTTCTTTTTGTACTTTTTAAAATGTGGTTATTAGAAAACTTGAAATCACCTATGTAGCTCACATTTTATTTCATTGTGCAATGCCAGTTAGAGATTTCTAGTAAGGCAGACCAATTTTGAGTCCTGTCTCTGATCCATTAATGTCATTTAATTTCTCAGTCTCAGGTCTTTTTTGCATAATAATGCTATTCAACATAGTACTTTTATGATTAACTGAGATAATCTTGGTAAAGCACTTGGAATAATGGTACAAAATAAATACTTAATAAATGTTTAAATAAAAGGCTGAGATTAATATTCCAAAAATTTAGGTGCTCCTTCAACTACCAACTATTTATGTGTTATTAAAAAAGTCACTGTTGGCCCTGGCAACAAACCTGAATTCCCCAGCCAGAGCACATGGCCAGGTTGCAGGCCAGGTCTTCAGCCAGGTCTGTGGCTAGAGGCAGGTGAAGGGCAACCATTGATGTTTCTCTCCCTCTGCCTTTCTCCTTTCCTTTCTCTCTGGACATAATGAATAAAATCTTTTTTTAAAAAGTCACTGTTTTTTTCTCTGTTTCTCAGTTTACTCATGTATAAAATTGTGGGTTGGTATATGCAATTTTGGATTAATTCATTCAAAACATTTAGTGTATCATGATCACAAGATGTAAGTTCATCAGTGAGTTGCTGAGGTGTGTGTTAGTTAAGGGAAGGCAGGAACACAGCAGTGCATAAAACACTATGACACACCTGCTTTGTCTACTCAGTCTGCTTGCACCTTGTTCTGGAGACTTCTTTCTCTGCCATACCTATAGTTTCACTCATCTTAATATGATGTGTCTGTCCCCTGGTCATATTTGTAGATGAGTGTGCACTTGTCCAAGTGGGGCCAGGCTTTCCTGGGAATTATATTTGAGACTAGAAGATTATAAGTCTTTTTGGTTTATTTTTGAGAGAAAGTGATGTCAAGCGGAGAGTTATCAGTAGTATGCATTTCCAACTTTGTGGAATGGGAAAGATAGGGGGTCTGCAGTAACAGCAAAGAATATGTATCTCTCTGATACACAGAAAGAAGCAGGAAACAGAAAGAGAAAGAGAGAGAGGTCATCCTGGTTCTTTAAAATGCTATAGTCTTGAATTTAGTTCATTCCTAAGAATGGATTGCATCCTTGACCTATATTGTGGGAGCTATCCCCAGATTCTCAAAACAAAGCAAAACCATTTTTTGCTGATGTTAGTTTCTTTGTGACCTAGAAAGTCACAAATTTGTGGCGAATTTTAACATGGCCCTTGTAGTTAAGTTTATAGTGTGATGGGGAAAAACGGACTCACAAACTAGGCATTTAATACACTGGGTAAGATGTTATGAGACAATAGAGAGAAGAATAAGGGAATGCCTGATGGAGTTGAGGAAAGCTTACATCCAAAGTAATGTTTGAGGTGAGTGTTTATGAAAATGAAGTGGGTCTTCCAGGTGGAGAAGGAAAAGTAGACATTTCTAGATAGAGGCAAATACAAGCATGGGAGAGTGTTATATTAAGGAAATGGCAAGTAGATTAGTTATTGGATAAAAGGATCTATTGGGGTTTTTCAGGATCTAAATTTACTTATAATTCTAAACAGTCTTTAGAAATATATAAGGCCAAAAGGTAGGGAAACAAATAATGATCTTAGAAAAAGTAGACCATGTTAATCCATGTCCCACCCCTGACATGGATTAACAGTGTCACCTTGGGTAATTTACATTACTTCTTTGGGAACTGGTTTTGTTATACAGAAAATGAGGAAATGGAGTACATTATCTCTCTGATTGCTTTCAGCTCAGAGTCACTTGACTCAAATAGAAAAAAATGTCACCACTGACAAAGCATTTCTACTAGGCTTGACTGGCAATTATTTAGATATGTTTCATTTCCTTTCAAAAGTGTAATATGATATATAGGTCAGGAAAAAGTCCAACCATTGTTATTATAACAAGAATAGTTTGTGTGATATCAATGTAACCTGGCAGCCAAGGAGAGTGGACTGGAATGTGCATGCAGGAACAATGACGACTTCACTGTACTAATCAGTGGAGGTGGTAGACGCCATTGAGTGAGCATGTATACTGTGTGGCCCTTCTGTTCAAAATGACTGAGTGAGTAGAGCAAAGCATCTACAGCAAATTTTTCACTAAGCTTGAACCTTCATCTAAAGAAATTATGTATTTGGATGATCAGAAGGCTGAAGCTATGGGCAACTGATGATTGGCAGCTTTATTACAACAATGTGCCTGCTCATACATCACGTGTTATGTAGGGTTTTTTGGTGAAACATCAAATCACCCAGGTGACTCAGCCCTCCCTGGCCCCTACAGCCCAGATTTGGTGCCCTGCAACTTCTGGCTTTTTGCAAAACTTAAATCACTTTTGAAAGGGAAGAGATTTCAGACAGGCAACGAGATTCAGGAAAATATAGTGGGGCAGCTGATGGTGATTGGGAGAACTGTGTGAGGTTCCAAGGTATCTACTTTGAAGGGGACTAAGGAGTCATTGTCCTATGTACAATGTTTCTTGTATCTTCCTTAATAACTTTTTCTATTTTTCATAGTACATGGCTGGATACTTTCTGGGCAGACCCTGTGGGCTACATCAAAGAAGTCTCAGCCTGAAGACTTACTTCAATAAACTGGGAAATTATAAAAATAAATTTTAACAACTACCATAACCCCTGAGTTTGATGCAGATATAGTCTTTTGATGTTTCACTTTCTTTACCTGAGTAATGCACCCAAAGAAACCTGTCTTAGACCCAGGTATTGCAAAGAAAATGAATGATTGAGTTATGTGGAGGAAAAAAAAATTCCTATTGAAATAAGAAAAGTAAAAAGTATTTCCCATGAGGATATCTTTAAGAATGCTTTTTAAAATTTGTAGCTATATAAAAAGTATTGTAGAAGATGGTAATAAGAATGATGGATTTTCAACAAATCACAATCAGTTTCTTTCATGTTAACCTTTTAGATCTATTCCCTCCCAACTCTATTTGACTATCAGAAAGGGGAATTCTTATTCAGTCTCACAACAGGGCTGTGATAATCTTTTGGCAACTTGGTTTTTGAAGTTTCTTCTGTTTACATCCTAGGATATATATTCCATGGGAACAAGCAACACACAATGTCATTAACTGAACACATTTGTTGTAAGGCACAGTGTATTTACTAAGTGGAATGGGTTCCTAGCCAAGAGAATGGGGATTATAGGCATAGGTGAGACTGAATGATCAAATAATTACAATTACACAGCAAGTGGGAGGATAGGTAGGAAAAGGGAGCTATATATCTACTGTGGCTGTGATGTATCTAGCCTTATGCTCACTATGTTCTTTTGAAACCTCTTTCAAAGTACATAGGTGCCGAAATACAGTTTTTCTGCTGGTAAAGTACCATTTTTAAAATTATCATTACCAAGCAATTAATTAGCATACTATGGTTTATAGTGAAATTGTTTGTACATCAGTCCATTTTTTACTAGTTGAGTCCCTTTATACAGTAATTTGTTCACATAAATTGTTCGATCCTTGACTTTGGGGGGAATGGGTGGGTGGGTGGGGGGACAGAGGGGAGCAAAAAGGGGATGGATGTAATACAACAACAATAAAATTAAAAAATAAATAAATAAATTGTTCGATCCTCAGATAACTGAAATGTTAGGTCTACCACAATGTCCATCCTATTTCTGCTATGCCAGGTAATTCAGCTGCAAGTATGTGCAGACTTTGTAGTCTATCCCACTTTTAACTTTTTCAAAGCATATTTGCAAGTTATTACTTATTACAAATTATTTTTATTGGAGTTAATCTTATTGGGTTAATCTGGTAGTTAGTAGTAGAGATGATATGTAAGTATGACTAGCTTTGATAATGTGGACAAAAACTAATAGAATAGAATTAGGGGAAAGCATTTGAGGACTTACAAGATTCATTTAAGAGTTTATATTTAGACCTAATAAATATAAATATGAGTTGGTAGATAGATGACAAATTTTATAAATGTGATTTGTACCATTTATCAAAGCCTAGGAAGACACAAAAACTTTTAAAAATGTGTAGATAAACAATATGTAATAGTCAAAAAGAGGAACAATTTTAAGAATGTTAGAAGCTAAATACAATTTTAATGTTACTAGTCAAATATAAGGCTTGATCCATGAAAACAATTTTGAATTGAGGTATAATTAACATGTCGTAATATATTAGTTGTAGGTGTGCAACATAATATGCTATTTGTATATATTGTCAGATGATCACCACATGTCACTGTATGTAGTTATGAAATTTTTTTCTTGTGATGAAAACTTTTATACTATACCCTCTTACAACTTTCAAATATACAATACAGTGTTATTAACTATAGTAACCATGCTGTACATTGTATCCCTTTTACTTATTTATTGTATAGCAACTTCCAGTTTGTACCGGTAGACCTCCTTTACTCATTTTGCCCACCCCCTGGAAAACTCACAATTTTTATATTCAGATTTTTATTATGAGAAATCATTACATAACAAATACTTTATATCTACCTGTGCTTGGTTGGAACAAACATCACAGGATGACCACTAGTGGGGTAGGGCAAGGTTAGGGGAAAATACAGTAAAATTTTTTTAAAAGAAAATCTATACAAAAGTCTTAGAGTTTATATAATTTTATTTGGTTTAAATTTTCTAAGGTAGACTTAACTAATATTACAAATCTGGAAGTTTCTGGGCTCATGGCAAAATAACACCTGTATAATTGGGAAAGAAGGAAATCTATCTATCATGTGCCAGACACTACACATTTTGACCTACAAGATCAGTCCCAAAAGTATTGGTCACACAAACTTTTCATTATTTTGACATTGGCTCTATACTTTCAGGACAGATTTCGTACGTTATGTCATTAGATTGAGGTAGGTTAGGTTGTCAAACCACCCGCTCAGTAAGCAATTGAGATCTTAATTCTGAATCCAAGTCTGGATGACTTTTCTTGTATTTGGGAAGGGAGGACAATTTGCATTTAGACACCTCTGTAAATTTAGTATCCATGATTTTTATCATAGTGATTTTTTTTAGTTTGTTTTTTGATGTTGGGGATATAAAGGTTTCTAAATTCCTATTAGTTTGCACCCCTCATCCCAATGTTCCTAATTTTCTACCTACTACTAGTGGATTTCTCAAAGCCTGGGACAGGAGCCAGATCTATGCTCATTATCCATTTCATGCCTATGATGGCATGCAGACAAAACAAAGTGTAGACAGCAGAACAAGGACAGCAAGTAAGCTCAGCATAAGCTCAACATAAGGAGGAACTTCTAAAAACACTCAATAATCTTCAGCAATGCGTTGCTCTCCCTGTGGAAAAAGGTACTGAGTGTTCTTTCCTCAGAAAAACAAGAGAAGGGATTCCTCTATTGGTAGAAATTTGGCTTTAATGACATCTACGATACTTGGCAACTCAATGGATTAGGGAAAGAAAGAGATTAATCACTATGAAAGTTGATAAGAGCACAATACATTCCAGTTTTGAGCTTTGTCCTCATCATTGTCTCCAGTGGTCACTCTGTTGCCCACCCAAAGTCTGTAAGGGAAGCAACTGCTAAGAGCATTCCATCTAAGACAGGTGAACATTATAAACCATAGGTCACTGTTGCTTTTCCCTTAAAACCACAAACAACATCTCCATTCAAAACACTTTAATCACAGCAATTCTGATGCTTCAAACTTTGAGATAAATTCTGGGTGAAATCAACTACAAGTCTCCCAGAGTTCATGTTCTATTGAGTGAGGCAGATATGAATAACTAATGGCAAAGCAGTATGGTTTCATAGGGCTAAAACCTTGAAGGCACTTATATCTTAATATTTTTATTGTCTCTACAAAACTGTTCAACTCCAGGAATGTCAGTAGAGCTAGGTCTCTATTCTTCTTTATGAAATGGACATGATGATGACTTCCTTTGCAGAATTAATGTGTTGTACCTATATTATCTCATTTTCTGTTTATCAAAAGGGGAGAATTTGGTCTTAGATGAGAAAGAAACCTATCAAGTACAGTTTTATAAAGTAACCCACTTAAATATGTCCTAAATAACTTTGTATTGCCCTGTTTAAAAGTTAAATTCCTTATTGATAATTTCAGAACCATAAGTATATTGTTAACATCCCTCCATTTTTGTTTCACAGATGATAAAACTCAGAACCAGAAAAATCAAGAGAATTGCTAAAAGCCACTCACCTAATTAATGTCTGTCCAATTTCAGACCTTCTGATGCCTCCCCATGTTCATATGTCTAGCTTCATGTCTGAGGTACTGGAGTTGACTCACTTTGCAGTTTCTAAGTAGAAAATTAATATGGTGACAAATATTTATATTAGTATATCTTTTTAGCTTCTTTTTAAAATTCATTTTTACCCATATAATATGTTGGCAACTGAGTGAAGTATGAAGCTTGTAGAAAATAGTCATTAAGTACTTCTGTATTTAAGCACATTGCTATAGAAGTTGTTGGGGAAAGTGCAATTATCAACCTCCTAGCAGTTGTTAGCAAAATAAGAAGAAAAGATTCTCTTAATTATGTCTTATATATACATAATTCTCTTTGAGGTTACACAGATTTAATCCCATCAATATAAATATATGTATATAGATGATTCATAAATTGGATTTCTTAAGACCATGTGAAAAGCAGATGGAAAATTTTCTATATATGCCAAAAAGTGAAAAAGTTTTCCTAGTCTTTGCAGGCTGAAGTCTTTAGGGTTTTTCTATATATAGAATCATATCTTCTGCAAAAAGTGATACTTTTACTCCTCCATTCCCAATTTGTATGGATATTTTTTTAAAGATTTTATTTATTATTATTTTTAGAGGGAGGGGAAGGGAGAGAGGCAAAGAGGAAGAGAAACATCAATGTATGGTTGCCTTTCACCTGCCTTCAGCTAAGGACCTGGCTGGAGACCTGGCTTGCAACCTGGTTATGTGCCCTGGCTGGGAATCAAACCAGTGACCTTTAGGTTTGCAAGCTGGTGCCTATCCACTGTGCCACAAGCCAGGTCCTTGGATGTACACTTGTTATTTCCTTCTTATACCTGATTGCTCTAGCTAGGATTTACAGGAAAGTTGAATAATAGCTGTGAGAGTGGACATCCTTGTCCTGTCCCCGATTTTAGAGAAAAAAACTTTTGTTTTTTTACCATTGAGTATAATACTACCTGACAGTTTGTCACATGTGGCCTTTAATATGTCAGGTATTTTCCTTCTATATCCATTTTATTCAGCATTTTAATCATAAGTGGAGATTTTACATCCTATCAAGTACTTTTTCTGCATCTATTGATGAGATCATACAAAATTTTCTCTATCAATAAGATCACATGAATTTTATCCTTTGTTTTGTTAAATGTGCTGTATTACATCAATCAGTTTGTTTGTTGAACCATCCTTGCCTTGTGCCCCTGGAATAAACCCCTCTTGATCATGATGTATTTTTAATGTATTGCTGTATTCAATTTGCTAGTATTTTGTTTAAGATTTTTGCATCTGTATTCATTATTAGTATTAGTCTGTAGGTTTTGGGTTTGTTTCTGCTTTTTGTTTTTGTTTTTGTTTTTGAGGTGTTATCTTTGCCAGGTTAAAAGATGAAATACTGCCACTTGTGAAAACAAGGATGGACCTTGAGAATGTTATGCTAAGAGAAATGGTCAGAGAAAGCTAAGAACCACATGATTTCTCTTACACGTGGAATATATAACTGAAACTCATCGATGAAATAGTATGGTGGTTACTAGAGGGAGTGGGTATCTGGGGGTAATAAAGGGTAAAGGGAGGCAAATATATAGTGACTGAAGTTGACTTGATGTGTCACAGAATTATACACTTAAAACCTACATAATTTTATTAACCAATGTAACTCCAATAAAGTTCAGAAAAAATAAAGGTTGCTCTTTAAAAGTGGAAAAAGAAAGCATGTCTACATGAAAGTTATATTTTTAAAGTAACAAGCTGCCTCTCTATATCTATCTCCCTTCCTTTCTTCCTCCCTCTCTCCATTCCAATTTTTCTTCCTTTTTATTTTGCATCATATATCTATCTACCTATCATCTGTCTATCATCCATTGTCCCATCTTCATCATCATTATCTATCACCAATCTCTGTTTTCAAATATTAGCCATCAGCAATTGTCATCACTCACTTCTACAGCTTTAGCAAGGTATGGAGCCCACACTGGCAGGATCAGGCCCGTGTCTGAGAGGGAATCCAGATCTGCAGGAGATGCAGTGAATGAGACACATGTCACACTTTTATAGACAATACTACCAGGAAACCTGTATTACCTGATAGTGTCTAGACTAGAAATCACAGAACTTGTGGAAGACATTTGACAAACTATCTTTTCTGGTTGGTGTGCATTTTAAATTCTTTATGTGTAGGTTAATGTTAAGAAATTTTTAGGGTCAGGTTTCTATAGGTTAATCTGAATAGTGCATTTTTATATGTGTGGGGGGTAATGACAAACATCACTCTTTTATTTTCTGTTGATTCAGAGATTCTTGAGTCCCTGAGAACACTTCAGACCATGCTATGGCACAGCTATGGGTTCCTGGGATGGTCTTTGCCATAAGATGGACTGAATAGAGGTTCCAACTTAGTCACCTGACAGTAGTCTAACTCTGGCTAAGTCACTTTTCCTTTCCATGCTGCTTTCTCATCAGGAAAATGAGGAAGGGTGCTGTAAGAACTGAAAGTGATGTGTATTAAGTGCTCCCCAAATTCCTGGCACACAGTATGCACTTAATAGTGGCAACAATAACATGATTATTATACAATTCTATTAACTCAAACCAGGATATAATCTGTAGGTAGCCGAGCAATGATTTTAGATTTTGTTCCCCAGAAAGGTGAGTTCAAAGTGAAGAGTAGTGCAAGCAGGTATCTACACCTTATACCTGCCCAAAGGAATCATCATGTGAATGCCAAAAGAAATTGCAAAGGATATTCTTCCAAAAGCAAATCTGATTCTGTATGTCACACCTGAGGGAGTCACAGACATACAAAATTCCCTTTCTAGAATACTACTTGCTGTATCGATTGGTTTTACTAGCTTAACCTTTTTGAGTCTGTTACTCTTTCATAAATGTTGTTAGTGTTTGGTGTACTAGATGTTAAATGGATAGTACAGTATATTGATTCTGAATCTAATTCTGGTTTCCAGGGTATTGAGGATAACTGAATCTGGCATTTGGAGCATTCCAATACTGCATGAGAATTCTCTAAAATATTTCTGACTGAAAAAAAAAAAAAAGACATTATGAGCACATTTAAAGAGTTCCTAGTAAAAATTAAGTCTATGCAATTTTTTTTATTGAAGATATCATTAGGCAGCATTGAAGAACTAAATTTATTCCGATAATCATTACAATGATGAAAAAATTCCTTGCTTCAATAATTGATTTATGCTTCATTTAAATGTACAGAGTAGTTCCAATATAATTTCTTATTAACTCTAATGACGAATTTTAAAGTAGCATGACTCTGAAATAAAGATGAAAATTCTCCATACAACTTATTGCATTTAAATGGATTTAATATTTAATATTTAAAAAATCATTTGATGTAAATAGCCATCATGAATCACTGCAAATATACTAAGATGTAATTAAATGCTTTTTTTCTTTTTAAATGCATCTACTTGTTTCATAATAAATTATTTTTGTACTCTTTCTTCTTTTAAGCTGTGCTATTGAAATTATTTTTAATTGTGAAATAACATCGACTAAAATTCAGTGAATTTCTAAAATATCTTCCCTTAGGCAAATTTAAGATAACTAAATTATTGCTTACCATTTGCTTTTATCTTGCAATTGTTTAAATCATGTTAGTACATCTTGGAGGGGGCAAGATTTTGTACCTATGCATAGATAAGATTGTGCACTCAGAGAAACCACTCTGTGACCGTGTTCTGTACTTAAACATTTCTGTCTGATAATACATGTCATCGGCTGGGGGTAGAGACAGACTAGTTATAGTTCCTACTGATTAGATCCAGAAACCAGGCACTTAGGAGTCAGAGCAGCTGCCCCAGGAATGTGGGAGTTCCGAGTCTGTCCCGTGGCACTGTGGGCCTAGGTCACGGAGAGTCATTTCAGGTGTGGTCCCATCAGAATGTCCGGAAATGGGCTCTGTGAGCAGATTCCCTTTGACCCTTAAAAGAGTGTGACTGAGTTCACACATGCACATGAACACATCCAGGAGCAAGCATGCAAGCAATAAGAAAAAAAACAATAGAATCCTGGGACAATCTCTAATCCATACTCTCTAAAGCATAAACGTATTTTGAATCTACTACAAGATGTCAGGAGAGCAGTCTTTCTGCCTGAGTTCAGGCAGTTCTAAAAGCACTCAGGACTAGGCTCTGTGAACTTGGTTGGTAGTGAGTAGTCTTGAAAAAGAAGCCAAAAGACCTAGTTAAGATTCAGTTACTGATAACTTTTTTTTTTAAAGACTTTATTATTTTTCAGAGAGAGGGGAAGGGAGAGAGGCAGAGAAACATCAATGTATGGTTGCCTTTCACCTGCCTCCAGCTACAGACCTGACTGGAGATCTGGCTTGCAACCTGTTTATGTTGCTCTGGCCGGGAATTGAACTGGCGACCTTTGGGTTTGCAGGTCAGCACCTTATCCAGTGCCACTAGCCAGGGCTGTACTGATAACTTTTAAGACCTCAGTTTTCTCATCTGTTTTCCAAGAACCATGCTAATTTTCTGACAGGTTTTTAAGGTTTACAGGATGGCCATGTAAGTTAATGCTTATATGATTAAGTCATGTAAGTGATTTTGTTATCTAAACCAGGACAATTTTGAGACAGAAGGAGGGAGGCATTGATAGTTATACTGGGGCAATATGCTTAAACCAGGACTATTTGGGGCAAACAGGGACACGTGTTTCACTCCAGGTGAACTTTTAAAACTAGGAAGCATTGTTCAACCATAAGGTATGCTATTGGTAGTGTTGATGGTGTCTGAAACGTAGCTTCCAAAGCCAATTTGGCAAGGTACAGTGAGCTTTTCTCTGACGTCATAGGAGGAAGTATATCTGACCCAGTGTGTGAAATTTACAGTGGGAGTACACATGTTAACATAAAATTGGTATTTCTGGAAAAGAATTACCTAACTGAATTTTTTAAAAAATTGCAATAGCTTTATATTTCAAAACCTATAGAATAGTTTTTAGATTAATATATACTGTTTCTAAAGCAATAAGAAGCAAAGTTCATTTATAATTTTCCTTTTAAACCAGCACTTCAAATCATGTAATCAGAAATGATGGATGAGGACACCTTGTATTTTCCCAGTTTAATAGAGCTCATAGAGAAGAAAGGTTGTATGCTATTCTTCAAGCTTATTATCATAGTTATTAATTTTGCAAAGAAAATGAGTCTATTGAGTTGAATAATCTTGATGTTTACTTAGAGAAAATAATTTTATATTACCAAACTATCTTTTCTCTTTGTCTCTATTATGCTTAGAGAAAAGAGAATAAGGAGGATAAAAATACCATACTTTTGCAATTGTTTGATATTACTTCAGAGATGAAAAGAATTATTTGTTGAAGTTTGTATTATTTAATCAACATTGTGCAAGGTGAAAAATTCAGATAAGCTATAGTAAAGTTGGCTTTTCTCTTTCCAGAGAATTATTATAAAAGATTTATTCTTTTGTGACATTTTAATATTAAGCTAGTTGTTAGAATAAATACTATCAGGAATTTTACTAAATAATGGGGAAATTGGGTATAGGTCTTTTATTTCTAAGAATCCATTGATGGCTTATATTTAGAAGAATTATCTTATTTTACATAAGGAATATACTGTTTTCCTACCACATATAGCAGGATGATATCAACAAGAATAATTACCTTAGCATATAGGGAGTAAAAACTGATAAGAACAAATTACATTACCGAATACAAGAGAGAGATGATGCACATCTTCAACTCAAACTGCACAAATTTGAAAAGTGTTGGAATTACTTCTTTTTACTAAAATAATTTAAAAATCATTTGAAGTAATATATAATAGACATACTATGTTTAAAACCCAAGAAACTCTCTCTTCTAACTTCTAGGACTCAGTTTTCCTTTTGATGCGTATGTCTAAAATCTCTTCCTCAGTCATAGCTAAAACAAGGCTAGAAGTTATAAGAGCTGTCAACCAAATCATGCAAAAATAATTGGTCAATCTTAAAAAGGGCAATGTTTCACTGATATTTGAAACATTTAAAAAGAGGGTGGTTGTAACTAACCATACATTTTATAAATGAGAACCATTTTGTAAATGGGCACACTGAGTGCCTTAAATAATGGCCTATACTTTGACATTTATTCTCTTTAGTAAGTCATATGCTTATAACTTTAGGGCTTATCATCTATAGTGTTTCTGAAAGAATAATGAATGCTGTGTACACTAACATATGTTTATTTTTAATAAAAAAGAATATACAAGAAGATATAGGACATAGTTTTATGACTTCAATCACTTTTGAGATTTTGTTAACAGTGATACTCATAGTAAAAGTGGACTTTACAGTTTTTCCCCCATTTCAGCTTCATGATGCCACAAGTTTATATAAACAATCAGTGATATGCATCTTAGAATTTTTTCACATATTATGAATTTTGACACCGCAACACAGCATAGTAATTTAGAATGTCTTATTCACAGATTGTACATTTTATCCTCTTAATTTGAAAAGTATGAAAGTTCAACATCTCATAGTCTGAATACCAATAACACTAACATTATATTAAATTTCATTTTTGTATAGAGCCATTTGTTTATTTATTTATTTACTTTCAATATCTAGGAGTTGTAAGAACAGCAGCAAATTTGGGTTCACAGTCCTATCTAGATTTCATAATATGTCAGCTGGCATTTACTGAGTACCTATGATTACTGGGCACTGTGCTGAATGTTTGCTTATGAGGATCCAGTGTGATTCTAACACAGCTCTACGTGGTTCACCAATTGTTAGTCTTCTTTAGCAGGTGAAGAAACCAAGACTTATAGGTGGTTAAGTAACTTGGTTGAGCCCCACATGTACTGAACGTTGGAGCTTGTATTGGGACCCAGGCAACCTGGCTCAAATGAGTATTTGTCTACACACACTAGAAGCTTTCTTACAAAACCCAGTTGGGGCCAAGAATTGCTCAATTAAGAGAAAACACTTCAGGAGAAGAATCAATAAAAACATTACAGACATATATGCATAAGATCCTCTAATTTACCAAGGAAGAGATACAAAGGGCCAATAGACACATGAAAGAATGCTCAATGTCACTAGCCATCAGAAAGATGCAAATTAAAACCAAAATAAGATACCACCTCACACCTGTTGATGACAATCATCAACAACTCAACAAACAACAAGCGTTGGCAAGGATGTGGGAAAAAGGGAACCTTAGTGCACTGTTGGTGGGAATGTAGACTGGTATAGGCACTATGGAAGGCAGTAGGGAATTTCCTCAAAAAACTAAGAATAGAACTGCCTTATGACCCAGTGATTCCACTGCTAAGATTATACCCAAAGAATTCTGAAACACCAAATCAGAAGAACCTACGTACCCCTATGTTCATAGCAGCTCTAGGAACTCCTAAGTGAGCTAATAGCTCACTTAGTAAACAGCCTAAGTGCCCTTCAATGGATGAATAGATCAAAAAACTATATTACATTTACACAACAGAGTTCTATGCAGCAGAAAGAAAGAAAGAACTCCTTCCATTTGTGATAGCATGGATGGAACTGGAGAGTATCATCTTTAGTGAAATAAGCCAGGCAACAAAAATTAAATGCCACATGTTCTTACTTAATACAGGAGATTAATGAACAAACAAATAAGTAAACAAAACAGAACCAGAGACATGAATACGAGGAACATACTTTTAGTATGCAGAGGGCAGAGGGAAGTGGGGAGCAGGAGATAAAGGGAAACAGTTTAGTCAAGGAACTAGCATGGATACAGATAACATGTGAGATTTACTGTGTTGGGAGGATAAGGAGTATGGGGAAGGGGAGAGCAGAGGGGGAAAAATGAGATGAATGTAATATAACAATAAAAAAAAGTACAAATAGATATAATTACAGAATAGCCATGGGGATGTAAAGTACAGAAGAGAAATGGAGTAGCGGAAGAGCTTATATGCGTAACTCATAGACATGGACAATGGTGGGGGTATTGCCTGAGGGAGTGTATGGGGGTGTGCTGGGTGTAAGGGGGCAAATGGGGAAAATTTCAACAACTATAATAGTATAATCAATTAAAAATAATTTTAAAAATGAAAAAGAAATCCTCTAATTTAAAATACATAAGTATGGGGTCATTCATCATTTTATTTATTTTATGGTAAAGTGAAAGCATTTTCTTTGATGATAGATCTACTGACTGAAATTCCATAAAATATTCTTGCATAAACCATATCCATATTGTATTTTTCACCATCTTGAGTTTCTGTATAAGTGGTACAAAAACATTTATAAAGGAATATAAGTGAATGTCTATTCAATGTAGAGTCTTACAAATTTGCTTCTAAAGTTTTATAGTCATTGCATCCACACCGAAATGCACAGCAGTTG
This sequence comes from Noctilio leporinus, assembly GCA_004026585.1. Lineage (NCBI taxonomy): Eukaryota > Metazoa > Chordata > Mammalia > Chiroptera > Noctilionidae > Noctilio > Noctilio leporinus. The sequence goes on along the minus strand of PVIW01003981.1, from coordinate 123,848 downwards.
TTTTTTTTAAAAAAGCAATTTGTCTTTATTCAGTTTACTATTCTTCATTTCGATCTTCATAAGAAAAACTCTCATTTTATATATTTAATTAAATTATAAAATTATAGTAACTACTATTGGCATAAACAAGATCATAAATGAAAATAATATGCCTTAGGAAATTATACAACTCAATTGGCAAGGCATTCAACTTCTGAGACATAAATTTGTATGTTTTAAAGAGGAAATGATGATTCCCCATTGTCCTGGCTGTAGGTAGGCTGTACAATCCTCTTGCTATTTGTGTGGTATTCCTAGAGTAACAGAATGAAGGAAGTTGTATAGGTGCTAAGTTGTAAAAAGGTGAAGTCAGGATTATAAACTACCCCAGGGTAATAATATGTAAATATTATTATTATAATAACACATGCTCATTAAAAATTAGGGTGGGGGGGCAAATAATGTCAGTATCTTCTGGAGGTCATCCTTTGTAGTACAGATTTCCCCTCTAGGTGAGTGTTCTAGGAACCCATCTGTATCAGTGTATCAGCTGGAGTTGTTGTGAGAGGCCGATTTTGGCTTCACTGAATTTTTTTTAAGACTCTTAGCACATTTGCCCATTTCATGGTGGGTGATTCATGAGCACACTTGCCCACACTGCACTGAGTGTTCAGCAGTTTTTAACCAAAACAACATGATCTCCACACCCTACTCTCCCTATTCACCTGATGTCACTCTGAGCAACTCTTTGTTGTTGTTGTTGTTTCCCAGGATGAAAAAAGCCCTCAAAGGGAAATGTTTTGCCTATGTGGAAAAGGTGAAAGAAAAAATGGCAGAATCACCGAAAGGGATCAAAATTGATGTGTTCAATAACTTCTGAGCAGTGGAAAAAAATGTCTTGATAGGTATATTGCATCAAATGGAGAGTACTTTGACAGTGACTGAAGTTTAAACATGTAGAAAGAAATACACAATTTTTATAAATAAGTTCTGGTTTTGGGGTCTCCCCTTGTATACATATATTTTAAATATTGAGAGCAATTCTTATATGTGTTTATACTTTCCTAAAAGCATTCTATTCAAGTATTAAAAGATGTTGCAAAAGTGTTAAAAGCTAACATAACTAAATAATGTTTCTTTATTCAAGCCATGATATTTTTTAACACATAAATGTTTAGCAGCCTATTACAAAGCAATCTTTCATGCCATATATTACATTAAAATGACATGATATTTAAAACATATTTCAACTAAAGTATATATTTTTGTCTTGATAAAATAATTTGAAACATGTCAACTCAAAACCAATAATGCTGATTATTCCAGCAAAAGAAAACAGGCACATTCATTCTAATAAGAATATGCCAGGCCTGAAGTCACACCTTCCTGTGCATCTAACAGTATTTTCATTTTATCATATTTTAAAAATCCACACCTCACATTTTCTGTTACCTTATATGGATGGCGCTAATGACACACGTAGTAAACCTTCTATTAGCCTTGTAGCTGAAGAGGATTTGTTTAATTTCAGCTGTCAAATATTGTGGAATAAAAAAAACAACCATTTTGATAACTCTAGGAGTTAAAAGCAAATGTTTTCTAGACAGCAATAATTTATTGATTGTGTTCTCTGAGAGCATAAAATTAAAAGTACAGAAAAATATGTCCATTTGGGAGCCTGATGACTTACAATTCTGAGTGGTTAAAAAAAAACAACAACAAAACTTTTCCAAAGCAAGTAAAATAAACTAAAAGGTTGTGAATGGTGTGTTTTTTTCCTTATTATAGGTAAAAGGAATCATTTTTTGTTTCACAAAATATTTTCTCAATGGCTTAAGTCATAAGGGTCCTCATGAATGGGATCAGTGCCCCTAGCAGAAAGGCCCCAGAGGGCAGCTGCTCGCACCATGTGAGGCCAGGAGAAGATGGTCCTCTCTGAACCTGGAAGTGGGCTGTCACCAGATACTGACATTACCTGACCAGAATCTTGGATCTCAGAATTGTGAGAATTAAATTTCTGCTGTTCATTATTTCATTAGCCATTCAGTCTATATATAGTGTTTTTGTTAGAGCAACCCAAATGGATTAAGATAAAACTCCAACCTACGTCTGTGCAGACAAGCAGAAAAACTCCGGCAAAACGTGCACTAAACTGTAATTTGACAGTGGCTACCTCTTGGTGGTGGCGCTGGACCACAGGGAGAGAACAAGTCTCATTCTTTACTCTCTACATTTCAAAAGGAAAAGGGAGAAAAATGCCATGATAGAATCATGGGTGCTTTTTGTATTCTACTTTTGGGTTTCAAATTTTTTCACAATGCACATATAGTCATTCTATTTCATAACCAGAAAGCAACACTTCAGGCTTCTAGGAGTCTATCACTGAATGGAGTAGTTTTGAAGATTTCTTTAATGTGAAGGTACCTTTTTTCATCTGTAGGTTGTTAAGGCCTATCCAGGCCCCAGAAAACATTGCTCCCCAGTGGGAAGTGAGACTGGAGCTCTGTGCAAAAGGGCGCTAACCTCTGCCTGAGCCCTGGCTCAAGGACAGACCTGACAACAAGCATTTCCATTTCTGAGTGGGCTCTCCTTTTAGGGCTTTCTGCCATACATACACACACGTATGATTTTATTCTATTTTTAGAGAGAGGCAGAGAGGGAGACAAACATCAATGTATGGTTGCCTTTCACCTGCCTCCAGCTACGGACCTGGCTGGAGACCTGGCTTGCAACCTGGTTATGTGCCCTGGCTGGGAATCAAACCAGTGACCTTTGGGTTTGCAGGCCAGTGCCTTATCCACTGTGCCATCAGCCAGGGTACAGTGGATATATTTATATTTTTAATACATCTAAAAGTTCCTGTTCATAGCTTGAGGTAGAGATCTAGCTTCTGTTTTTCCAACTTAAGGTTTTTGAGGTATAAGTTTTATACAACATAATTTGCAGTGTGATGAGTTAGGCAGACATGTACTATCTAACTACCACCAAAGTAAAAATAGAGACTATTTCTCTCATCTCAAAAAGTTCCTTCATGACCCTTTGTGGTTATTTCCTCCTTTATACTCTGAGTCCAGGACAACTGATCTGATATCTGTCCTGTATTAGTTTTGTATGTTTTTTCCAGAAAAAAAGAGGAAAAAGATGAGAGAGAGAGAGAGAAGAGAGAGAGAGAGAGAGAGAGAGAGAGAGAGAGAGAGAGAGAGAGGCATTGATGTGAAAGAGAAACATTGATCAGTTGTCTCCTATATGTACCCTGACGCAGAATCAAACCAGCACTTACATGTTCAACATTCTCATGTATTCTGTTTGCTACAAGCCTTTCAGAACATGGGTCATTTTCAACAGATTTTCAAACATTGTTGAAGCCTTTGTGCCAAACTTTTAGTTGTACTGCACTCATTGCATTGTCCCTGAAAGCCTTCTCAATCATCTGAATAGTGTCTGCAAAAGAGTATTCAAGATTAACCCAAAATTTGATGAAGATTTATTGCTCTACTCACTCAGTCATTTTGAATGCAATAGCCACCCAGTACACACACATGTTCAATCAATAGTGTCTACTGCCCCCACTGACTAGTACAGTGAAGCTGTCATGGTTCACACATGCGTATTCCAGTCCTCTCTCCTTGGTTGCCAGGTTATATTGAGGTGTGCAAATTGTTCTCATTATATTAACACTTTGTTGACTGGCAATTTTATAGCAAGAGCTAATGTAAGTGTAAGCAAAAGTTAACCTGTTACTGGTCAACAATGTTTGGGCTTAAAAACATAAATTTTTCCACCCACAAATAGCCACAGCAATCTTGAGAAAGAAGAACAAGGTAGGAGGAATCACAATACCAGACATCAAACTATACTACAAGGCTACTGTCATCAAAACAGTCTGGTACTGGCATAAAAATAGATATATACATCAATAGAACAGAATGGAGAGCCCAGAAATAAACCCAGGACTCTATGATCAATTAATATTAACAAAGGGGGAAAGAATATAAAGTGGAGTAAAAACAGTTACTTCAACAAGTGGTGTTGGGAGAACTGGACAGCAACATGCAAAAAAATAAAACTAGACCACCAATTTACACCATACACCAGAATAAACTCAAGATGGATAAAGGATTTAACATAAGCAGTGCCACCATAAAGGTCCTGGAGGAAAATATAGGCAGTAAAATTTTAGATACCCTATGCAGAAATATGTTTACTGATACTTCTCCAAGGGCAAAGGAAATCAAAGAACAAATCAACAAATGGGACTATATTTGTATAGTATTTGTATTTGTATTCTGTTTGCTACAAGCCTTTCAGAACATGGGTCATTTTCAACAGATTTGAAAAGCTGAAATGTTTCTATTCAGCTTAAGAAAACACCAGCAAAATTAAAAGGGAACCAACGGTATGGGAAAACATATTTGCCAATGATACCTCAGGCAAAGGTTTGATATCCAAAATATATAAAGAACTTATGCAACTCAACACCAGGGAGATAGACAGCCTAATTAAAAAATGGGCAAAGGACCTGAACAGACAACCCTCTGAGGAAGCCAAACAAAGGGCCCAAAGATGTGTGAAAGAATGATCAACATCACTAGCCATTAGAGAGATGCAAATTAAAACCACAATAAGATACCACCTCACACTTGTCAGGATGGCAATCATCAACAAATCAACAAAAAAAGTGTTGGCGAGGATATGAGGAAAAGGGACCCCTGGTGCACTGTTGGTGGGAATGCAGACTAGTGCATGGAAAACAGTATGGAATTTCCTTAAAAAACCAAAAATGGAACTACCTTTTGATTCAGCAATTCCACTACTAGGATTATACTCAAAGAATCCTAAAACACCAATTCAGAAGAACCTATGTACCTCTATGTCCATAGCAGCACTATTTATAATAGCCAAGTGTTGGAAACAGTCTAAGTGCCCACCAGTAGATGAATGGATCAAAGAACTTTGGTACATTTACAGAATGGAATACTATACAGCAGAAAAAAGAAGGAACTCCTGCTCTTTGCAACAACATGGATGGAACTGGAAAGTATTATGCTTAGTGAAATAAGCCAGTCAGTGAAGGACAAATACCATATGATCTCACCCATTACAGGACAATAATGAACAAAACAAACAAACAAGCAAAACTGAACCAGATACATGAATACAATGAATAGACCTTCAGTGGGCAGAGGGGAGGGGGAGGGAGGAGAGGGGAGGAGTAGGCAAAGAAGGGGAGTAATTTAGTCAAGGAACTAACATGGAAGAACCATGGACATGGACAACAAGTGGGATTGATTTTGAGGGGGAGTGGTTGGGAGGGGAAATGGAATGGATGTAATACAGCAATAAAATTAAATTAAAAAAAAAAAAAAAACACAAAAAAAGCAAGTTTTTCATGACCAGGCAACAATGTGTTAACAATGTGTGTGTGTGTGTGTGTGTGTGTGTGTGTGTGTGTGTAATATATTTGAGAAATATATATATTCTCCATAGTAATAGCAATAACAACAAAAGATAATACTCATACCCTGGCTGGTATGGCTCAGTGGATTGAGCACTGCCCTGTGAACCCAAGTGTTGCTGGTTTAATTCCCAGTCAGGGCACATACCTAGGTTGTAAGCCAGGTCTCTAGCCAGGTCCCCAGCTGGAGGAAGGTGTAAGACAACCATACATTGATGTTTCTCTCCTTTTCTTCCCCTTCCCCTTCCCCTCTCTCTAAAAATAATGAATAAAATCTTTAAAAAATATAATAGTCATAAAGTCAGGCATTTTAACTATAAATGTATTGACTCATTGCATCCTAAAAAAAAAAAAACTCCAATGAGTTACATTTATTTCTCCACTTTTTTCAGATGAGAAAACTGAAGCAGAGAAACTTTAGGGTAACTAGCACAAGTTTAAATGACTCAACTAAATTTTTATTATTACAAAGCATTTTAGTTGATTCTCTAGAATTTTTTTCCTTAAATATATTTTATTTATTTTGCTGTTACAGTTGTCCCAATTTCCCCCCTTTTGCCACCCTCCATCCAGTACCCCATTTCCTCCAGCAATGCCTCCCTTAGTTCATGTCCATGTGTCATGCATATAAGTTTTTTGACTTCTCCATTTCCTTTATCCTCTTAACATCACTCTGTCTATTCTGTAACCATCAATGTGTACTTTTTTCATTCTTCCCTTTCACATCCAGACAATTCACCATTTAATTGCTACCTTCTGTCAGCTTCTCAAATCATATTAATACAAAGTTTTCTTTTTGTTATTTCAAAATGCCTACATTAGTTCATTTAAAGAATTACTCTTTTAACTAATATGAATTGCAATATTACCAAACATATGCAAAAATACATTTACACACATATATATTTTATACATATTTAAAGTACATACTGAATTTTGAAGACAATACAAAAAAAAATTTAAATATGCCAATAGCTTATATAATAATTACATGTTAAATGATAGTGTTTTAGATATATTATAGCAAATTAAGCAGATTTTTTTCTTCTTTAATACTTATTTTACTCTGGAATGTTATTTTCATGAAATACATCATATAAATGGTGTATTGCAGAACTCACTTTTGTGAAAGTTGTCCTAGAGACAATGTCAAACCCATAGTAAAAATGAATTTGGTTTTTGAGTCAGATCCTGCCCCCTCCAATTATACACTCAACTTTATTTTAAGCTACTGGAATTACAACTTACTCTTTTTGGAGTTTTCCATTTTTAAAGAATATGACCTATAAATAGTGGTGATGTCTTTGTTTTTGTGGTGCTTCTATATTATGTCTATCATATTGCATGGGATTGAACCTTAAAAACAGTATTAGTAGTGACATTAAGTGTCCTGCCTTATTACTAAAGATAAAAAGTTACTAGCATTACTTCATTTGACTTGATGCTTGTTTTTGGCTTTTGGTAAATGCTATTTAACTCAAACAATAATGTGTTTTTTCAATTCTTCCTTAACTAGAAGGGTTTGTAAAAATGTCAACTTAAAGCAAACTAAATTTTGTCAAACATCTCATCACCATCTATTAACATACAATTTTTCCCCTTTAAAATGACCTACACTGATAAACTTTCTATCATTAAACCACCTTTACATTTTCTAAAATAAATATACTTGATAGAAATTATTATTTAAAGTGATATTCCTGGATTGGTTTTTCTAATATCTAAACATTTTGCTTTCAGGTACTAGATTTGGCATAGTACTTTGTAATCATATTAATTTTCAAAAACAAAAGAATGAATATCCATACTAAGTGGGATAAGAGTTAAGAGATCAGGTTTTTCCTACTAAATGAATTTTTTTTTAACCTTTTGGTTTTGGATAAAGAACTGTGCATGAAAGTGTACCTGTATAAGAAATGTATGCTCTTTTAAACTTACATCTGCATCTGATCTCCTACCTTTTTTTTTTTTTTTAAAGATTTTATTTCATTATTTTTTAGAAAAAGGGGAAGGGAGAGAGGCAGAGAGGGAGAGAGACATCAATGTATGGTTGCTTTTCACCTGCCTCCAGCCACAGACCTGACTGGAGACGTGGTCTGCAACCTGGTTATGTGCCCTGGCTGGGGAATCGAACGTGTGACCTTTGGGTTCGCAGGCCGGCACCTTAACCACTGTGCTACCAGCCAGGGCTCCTACCTTTTTAAATGGTAAAATGTAAAACTTTAACATCTTCAATAATTACTATGTTTAAAATGTATATTCTTCTTGAGTTAACACTTAGCATTTATATTTTGTTAGGAATATATGTCTTTTCCTATTTTCAAATTTATTGCTGTGAAGAGTACATAGATGAGAAATCAGTCAAATACCAGAGTCTGGAAGGTGTTTAGCATTAGGATGAGAAAGAACGTCAATATGGGAATCAGGAAAGGAACACACAGAAAGCTGCAAGGAGAGTTTTGTTAGTGTAGAATCTTGTGAAATAAAAGGAAGAATTTTTCGGATGGTATTAATGTAGTTCTAGATATTACTCTATATAAAGGCTTGTTCCCATTTTATCTGGAGTTCGATTTCAAATTGGGCTGAGTCTATTTCTGGTGCTTTGTAGTCATTATCTCTCATATAATGAGAGACTAATAATACCAAATTAATCATAATAATATTCTTCAGTGAAGTCACATGGATTCAATCCATAATTCTCCAAAGATAATAAGAAGAATAGAGACCTATAGAGAGCTCAAGAGTGATTGAGAATAACCTCTGATTTAGCAGAAATAAAGCAAATTCTACAATGATTCCTCTATTTTGATTTTCTTGATGTTTCCATTGATCCTCTTTATATAATGTTTCTATAGCCATTTCAAAATCGCACTTATTTGATTGACTTTTGATTTGGATAGTTCTCCATTTAATTCCCATTTAGAATTTGAATTGTTTTTAACTGATAGATTTTTTTTTTTTTTTTTTTGCAGACTATGGACTAGACAAATACATATTGACTTTAAAAAGTTTACTTAAACTTCTGGTTCTAGAAAACTGGTCTTCAAAGGAGTCTTTGTAGTTGAATTAAAGATGTTTACATTTTCTTAATCTGTCTATCGAAACACACCCACAGTACAGATGTTTCTAGGCAAAAGCATCAGTTAGTGGTATTCACCATTTTATTCAAAGGCTTCACAATAGGAGCACTTTCCAATCAAACTTTGCTCTTTTCCTTGGTAATCACATTTAGCCAAAGTTTAAAGACTGTGTTAGAAGATCACACAGTAGTCTTTAATTTATAATCATCTATACCCTTTTTAAAGAAGTCAGAACTAGTCAAAATGCAATGTCAGTAGAAGAAAAAAGTCTGATGAGGTTGAGTCTTTGTTTATATTTCCTGTTTTCAGCCTATCTGGGTTATCATTCTTTGTATCACTAGTCTCTTTAAATGTAGTAGCTGATGGAGTGAAATTCCTGACTTCATGAAACACAGAAAAACTGTGAGTTTCATGGCAAAATTTCTGGTATTTGGCAATAAATCACTGAGATGACATTAAGGACAACAAATCTTCAGAAAGAGTCAGGGAGGATAATCAAGCATAAATGAAGAAGCTCTGGGAAAGAATACTTCTTTATTGAGAAATGACTTCAGAAAAAAAAAAAAAAAGAATGTTTATAATGTGGAAAATGAAATGTCCTTTTTCAGAAACATCTATAAATTCTATATTACATTATGAAACAATTCCCTTAATAGGCCCAAGTATTTTTCTTTATTTCTGATTGATAATAAATCCTATTTTAATTTCTTTCTTTTTTCCAGGTACTGGATAATTTTAATTTAGAATGAGCTGAGGATATTTGGACAGCCTCAAAGTAGTGGCTTTCTTTCCAAAAAGAATTGTCTTCCTTGGCTTAGCTCCCTTGATGCATTTCCTAATCACCTCAATTGCAATTAATCCTGCCTGTACTCTCTTGGAATAATTAAACAGCCTACCTGTACTTGGTATGTGTTCCCATATAATCTAGGGATTTATATGTATATGGTACATATTGTCCCTGTCTGATCCTGATGAAGTACTGAGCAGCTTTGGATCAGTCTTATTTCAAATCCATTTTGGAAAAAAAGGCAGGAAATGAATAAAGAGGTTAGTAAATAATAGCCCAATGGTCATTGATTAGATTCTGTTGAACTTTGAATAACCTGTAGCACTTATGACAACAACAAAACTAACCTAAACTTTATATTGCTTAATGCCTGAGTTACTGTTCTAACACACACGTTCTTTAATATTATTTAAAATTCTTTAATAGCTATTCATATCTTTATGGATAAAGTCCTAACATACCTCAGAAACAAAGCTGTGTTTTGTTTTTGTTTTTGTTTTTTTTTTTCTTATGTGGCTCTTGCTGGCTTATAGCCTTCTTTCAAGTTTAGGCACTTCACTCCAGATATTTACAACTTATTCTAAGTTTCTCAAATGCGCTCCTTCGGCCCTTCCACTTCTCTGAACCAAGCTTCATGCTGGACCCTTGGGGTAAAATATCTTTCTCCTCCTCTCTTTTATATCCTTCAAAACTCATTTAATTTATTGGAAATTTTCCCAAGATGCCCTGCTTTGGTTACTGAATTTAATTCCTAGGTATAGCTTTCTGCTAGAATATCTTTCGTATGTATCTTTGGTCAATATGTTGAAATATAATATCAGTTGGCTCATTTAACTATTTCTGCTAGTGGAATATAGAATTCTTAAAGATTATACATAGGCTGGTACTTATATAGTCACGTACATTCTTGACAAATAACATTGAATAAATAACTACTACCTTTTACGTAAATCCCAACAAGACAGTCATTCTAACACAGAGGATTGAGAGATTAATTTTTAAAAAATTTAGGGAAGAACAGACAAAGCACAAATAAATGTATGTTAAATACCTATAGGCAGATAACTATAATAATCTAATTGCTTTTAATGCAATTATGGGCTTTGAAAAAGAAATGCTATTGTTTTTAATGGAATTTGAAGAGTGCTACTGAACCCACTACTGTCAGTCATCTCTTTTAAGCCAATGGTTTTTAAGAAAGACTGCATAAACACTTTTAAGGTTTCAGGATTAGGGATATATAGGGTGGCTCTTGGGGCATGTGTGATGTCATTAAGTTTTCTGCAAGATTCATATGCATTCTCAGTTAAGAAAAAAAATTGTAGCTTCCTCTCTAAAAACCAATCAATAAAAAGTGAAAAAAAAAAACACACAAAAAGAAATAATTATAGAAAATTTTATTCAAATTTATGAAAAAAACTCTTTCCTAGTCAAAAGCTATCTTCAGGATAATGCCAGTTTCATTTGGTTTTCTACTCTAAAATAATTTATTTGTTTCTAAAAATACTGGTGAGATATTGATCATTTTGATCCCAATATCTGAAACATTGTCTGCCTCAATCAAGACCAGGAGAAAGAATGTGGCTTTTACTTTTTCATTCACTCTTCATCCCCTCACAGAGACTCCCAGCAGGAACACGAAACACTCAGGCAGGCATAAGGGCTGGGAAAGAGAAGAAGAGGAAAAGAGATGGGTACATAGCACCTGTCATTCCTAAGGAAAAAAAAAATGAAAAAAAAAAAAAAAAAGGCAGCGCTATATAGCAGGATTTAATGGAAGCAAACAAATTCTTTTGGTACATAGCAATAAAGTGTCTTTAAAAATATTGATAAAACCTTAATTTTGTACTTGGCATACATTTCAAGCAATGGCCTTGGAAATTTATGAAAATAGGGAATTTGCAGGTAATTTTTCTTCTACCAGAAACACTCTTACTTCACCTTTCTCCATCTAAATTCTACTAACTTCTTTCGTGGCTTGATTTCCATTAGACTTCCTCGAGAAAGTCTTTCTTGACTCCCTGATGCATTTCAATGGTTTGAGTTCCCTTACGTTCATAAGAGTTTTCATGATTACCCTGTACCTAATGTGGCACTGAGCCCTAAGTAGAGCACATCTACTTGAGAGCAAGACTCTTAGCAGCAGGGACTGGAGCAGCCTCAGTTCCTAGGGCAGCATCTGTGTGTTTGCTCTGTACACATGTGTTTCAATGAATAAATCAAGAGTAAATAAATGTAATCCTCATGAGAATGCAGACACGACAATCACAGATATGATCATTTTGTTTATGCCAGCAGTGAGGTAAATTAAAGGTTTATATCTGGGGTTAATTACACATTCCTTATAGTTTGTAATATTCAGAGCTGTTTAACATAATATTTTACATAATACAGGATGGATTTCTCACTCTAAAATATGGCTTTTGTCATTCTCGACTAAATCTTGAGTCATCTGTCCAAAAGCCTGAATTTTAGAAACACATCCAAGTATATGTAATGTGAGTTGATCATTCTCGTCCTCAAAATGATTCCAACTCAGACTCAAGTATTTACAGGATTTAATTCCAGAGTAGACCATTTACAAAATATTTTTAATTAAGGTTCATAGGTAATTTTTCATGATGGGACATGTTACAACAGCTTCAATATTAGAGGTTATCTGACTTAATAAAACAAACAACAAAATCCAGGTTTCTTTATTAAAACCTATAAGAAAACCAAGAAGACTATACTCCACAGAACTAGCCCTGAGTGTCCCTAGGAGAAGTTGACTTGCACTCAGATGTTTGAATGTGAAGAGAACAAAGGGTAGCTCTAATTATTTTTACAGAATAGCTACAAAGAAAGCCTTATTTTGAAGGAAATTTTATATGGCCAGAAAATGAAAATTAAGCTGAATTGCAGGGTGTTAGTGAAGGCCTGGTCCCAGGCCTTTGCCTTAAGGTATTAGCTTTTGGCAGAAGCCATGATCTTAGAAAAACTGGGAGCCCTGGCTGATGGCACAGTGGATAATGCACAGGCCTGCGAACCCAAACGTCACTGGTTTGATTCCCAGCCAAAGCACATAAGCAGGTTGCAAGCCAGGTCTCCAGCCAGGTCCATAGCTGGAGGCAGGTGAAAGGCAACCAGACATTGATGTTTCTCTCCCTCTCTGCCTCTCTTTCTTCCCCTCGCTCTGGAAATAAATTAAAATCTTAAAAAGAAAAGAAAAGAAAAACTGGAACTGAATTCAAATTCTACACCTTCTTAGTTCTCATCTGACCTTGGGCATATGTGAAGGCTGTCCCAGTTGCTTAGCAATGATGGGGTAATTGATAGCTTTATTAGTCATAAAAGCCCTCCCCCCACCCCTCACCTCCTCTAATCTGATGCTTTCCGCACTCTCCCTGCCTGCCACAGAACATGGGACTCAGAGTAATGACCACTGAGTCTTATTCTATGTATTGAATGTAACTCCAGCACTGTAGGAAATGGTTCTTCACATAACTCTTGACTACCTGTAAAATCTACCATCCCTGAGCTTTACATTAAATAATTGTGCCCTGCCCCCAAATTCGCATGTTGAAACTTAATCCCCCATGTGACGCAATTTGAAGGTAGGACCTTTGAGAGGTGATTAGTTCCTGCGTATGGAGCTCTCATGATGGGATTTGTGCTCTTATAAATGAGGTCTTAAGAGAACTTCACACCTGCCATGTGAGAACACAGCCAAAAAACAGCTGTCTATGAACTAGAAAGTGGGTCCCCAGCAGGTACCGAAATCTACCAGCCCCTTAATCTTGAACTTCCCAGATTCCAGAACTATAACAAATAAATTTCTGTTTTGTGTGAACCATCCAGTCCATGGTATTCTGTTATAGCTGTCTAAATGGACTAAGATGCCATGACTGCCCCAATCTCTTTGGACTGCTCCTAAAAACAGCCATTTTGTCAAGCTGGTTTGCCCATGAATAAAGTACTTAAGAATTATTTAGCTGTTAATTGTTCATTTAAAATTGGGAAATAAGCACTGTTTAGATTGTCAAATTGTTAATATTAAAATTGAAGAATAAGATGTCATTTTTAGCAAGAGCAGATGTTTGTGGTACATTGTTTTCAGTGCATCTGTTTATTAATGAGGGGTTAGCTGGAGCTTTGTGAACATGCGGCTTTATTTATTTTTAAAAAATATTCCATTGGCTTTCAATTTACATCATAACAAAAGTGTGTACAATGTGGCAGAACAGTTTTATGTGATTAAGAACTGTTTATTCTGGATTTGTAATTAATTTAATTGTAATACCTAGAAGCCTACAATTTTGAAAAACTTCATTCTTGATTGCCTATTATTCATATGACAACACTAAAATAAATTGACACTATGATAAATGAAAACATAACAAGCAGTTGTTCTGATTTACTAACATTTTGAAAAAAAAACCTATGAAATTTCTATAGAAATTTTATATATCTATATAATATATATATAAGAAAATCATGTTTTGTCTTCAAATTTTTTATCAGAGCTAGAAAGTTCAACATTTGATAAACATCTTACAGATGTACTTTCATTATTTAAAACCAGCTTGAGCTATTTCATATGGTAAAATAGAGTGAGGAAAAGAAGTAATTTGGTTGCCTCATCAAATGATTTCCTTAAACTCAGGTCCCATTTGAGGTCGATGACATACCTTCATTTTTTTGAACTATGGTTTTTACCAAATTCAATCAAACATGAAAAGGAAGTGCTTAATTAGTTATGCTGCACTAACAAAGAAAAATTATTACACCTTAGTAATCTATGTTATGGCAAAACTCTGACCCTGCAAAAATGATGGGTGCCATTAAGGAGATTGATTAAAACACATAGGAATTATAATTCAAAGAACTGGTGAAGAGAAAGCCGTCAAATTCAAGATGCATTATTTTTTCTAGTCAGGTGCAATGCTGAAATTCCACATAAACTTTTTTCCCAAAGCTGAATGGTATTGTGGAAAGTATTAATAAAATGAATATGGAATAAATGTGTGGTTTACACTTCCATTGTGTTAAATTTACTTCAAGTAACTTATAGCCAGTAGGCAGTTCTAAATTCAAAATGTTGCAAACATAACATCTTTACTGCCTGAAATACTTAGATGTAAAGATTTCTAAAACAAAGATCTATTTGTCAGTTAAACACAACGAGATTCTGCCCAATTATTCTTGCCAAACATCAAATCAAATTGCAGTATCATTGCTTTTACATTGTCATAGGAAAATTTGAAAATAAGGAAAAGTGGGAAAGAAGGGGAAAAAAAATGCAAATCACTATTAACCACATTTTTACATGTTCTTTTTATTTCATATTGAAAATGCTTTTTCTTATTCTTGCTCTCTAAACTATATTAGGTTTTGGCTAAAATATGTGAAATGACTTGATTTTTGTTATGTAAAAATACCTTTGAATTTCTAATATTCAAATGTTAGATCATAATTATAGAAATTGGAAATTTCCTTCAAGACAAGTAATATACATACCATGTGTCTATTTTGACATGCTTTATTTCTTCCTAAATCTAAACTTGGAGAGAGAATTTCAGTGACTAAGTAGCCATACCTTACATATCAGATTCTCATCTTAGGCAAGATAATTCACAGATGGTCAAACATTGCAATAAAAGATTTTGTTTTTCACTTGGGATAAATGATGAAAATACTTCTAAGGCTTAAATAGTCTATGAACATAAATAAGATTAAATATTGTAGTAGTCTGGAGACTTAAGGGGCATCCTTGGACTCTATCTATCCTGAGACAGCCCCCTCTGTGTGGTCACCCTGGGTTTACTTGATCCAAGCCTGGCATGGGTGGTACATGGGGGTGGATGTCCCCTAGGAGACTCCTGGTGCCCAGGAAATGTCAGAGGGGTAGAAAAAAAGAAGGTGGGCAGAGCAGATAGAAGCCAGAGAGTGAGGGCCAAGCACAAGTATTATTCTCTCTGGGTTTTGGAAAAGTTTTTGTTTTTGTTTTTCCAGAGTGAAGTTCTTGAGTAGTTGAAAGGTATGAGGAATTTGGGAATAATACTAAATTTTTAAAAAAGATTTTATTCATTATTTTTAGAGAGAAGGGCAGGGAGGGAGGAAGAAAGGGTGAGAAACATCAATGTATGGTTGACTTTCATCTGCCTTCAGCTGGGGACCTGGCTGGAGACCTGGCTTGCAACCTGGTTATGTGCCCTGACTGGGAATTGACCCAGCAACCTTTGGGTTTGCAGGCTGGCACCAATCCAGTGAGCCACACCAGCAAGTGTTTAAAGATTTTTAAAGTAAAATAATATATATTGTAGTATTATATAGGAAGTTAAAGAATTTAATACATGACATCTTTTGCAAATCAGCACAAGAAAATGAAACACTTGAGGTAAATAATAAGCCTATATATTATTCACTGTTGGGGAGGGAAATTTTCAAGAGCACTAACATTATAGAACCCTAAAGTATGCTTACCTTCTAGGTACAGTGTTCGATGATATATTTCCAGGATTTCACACATGATTATAAATATTGATCTTTTACAATTGAAATCAATTGGTTCAAATCCATTGAAAATATGAATAAGGCTAAATAAAGTTTTTAGACTACTAGTGGTTTCAAACTTTGGTTGATTAATTTTATGAGGTCTTTCTCATTTTCATGATTTAGTATCAATTAAGAAGGAAAGGATGCATTAAAATATTCACATAATTGTGTAAATTCCACTGCTTAAAAGTGGTGACAAGTCATTTGATAAGGGCACCGTCATTCTATGATAACTCAAAACAGCCACTTACTAACTGAATTTTCAAGTGTATAAATTGTGTGTGTGGTTTAGAGATGCTATATGAAATACATGGCACTCCAAGCTCTTTAAACTGATCATGAGTCAAGAATTGTGGGAAAGTGTGGCATCGAGATTTCAAAATCAACCATCTGAAGGTAGCAGTGTGTTTCTGAGGGAGGAGGTACAGCTTCATACAGAGTGTGGACTCAGCAGCTGGGCAGCTTGGGCTTAGATGCTGGCTGTTCCACTTCATGACCTTGTGAACTGGGGCAAATTACTTAATTTCTCTAATTCCCAGTTTTCTCATCTGTAAAATGGAACTCAGAACAGAACTTAATTCACAAAGAGGTTGTGAGGAACACATGGTGCATGAAAAGCACTTAACAGGGCTGAGCACATGGTTAATGCAAAGTAAGTGCTAGCTTTTTAGTGCAACTGACAAAAATATCATTTGTCTTTCTAAATTCCTGACATTTATCTCAACTACTATTTATGGGTTACTTTGCCTATGATGCTTTGAATTATTTACTTTTCTTTGTATAAATGACTGTTCTCATATATATACCACAGAAATCTGTACACATATGAAAAACTTCCATGAGAAGAGAAATATAACATTCACTCATTTTACCTATTTGTATCCTTAGTACTGTCACCCATTTTGTATATAAGCATGTTGGCTAGTTATTATGGTGATATATTCAAGTCTAGTGTATTTTTCCTTTGAAAACTCAGAAAATATCCATCTTGCAGTAGAAAGTACAAAATAAATTACATCTTCAGGAAAAATTTAAAAAGGAGTCATTTTAATCTTTATGAGTTTCCTAAATATATAGATATATCATTATAATACTTTAAAAAGTATTTTAAAAATAAAAATAAATACGGGTCATTTTCCTTTCAAATTACTTCAACTCATGTTAACAAAATGATACCTTAAGCTTCTTGCTATATAGGGAAGCCTACTTATTTTTTTCCTGTTTGCTCCTTTTTACTCACATAAAGTTTATACTAGACACATTTAATAGGTTTTTAATAACTTAAAATTATTCTAACACCCCCATAGGTTATACCTTTTCTAAAATGAAAAGTTTTGCAATTTTATTTTTCTCCACCCTCCAATAAGTTTACGAATGTTGATTTTTTCCTACCCTGAAATAAGCTTATGAATATTTAACTCAAAGAATTTTATAAAATTACTACAGTGCTTATTGGGATTGGAAAAATTAAGCTTGTGAAAAGACTGCAAACTCATCACTGTTTACCTTTCCAGTAAAATATGTAAACTGATATCTGTAGCATCTAACCTTTACCGAAGTGTTCATTAAAAAAAAAAAAAAGGTGTTCATTTTGCAGCAATTTGGACATGTAGTGCTCCATATAGAGTCGTTCATTGTCCAGCATGTTAGTGAATGATGTATATTTTGTAGTTAATGGACTTGAATAGATCTTCACATTTCACAGCTCAGTGAATGTGTACTCCATTTTCTTTTTGGCTTCTGCTGCTAGATTTTTTATAGAAAGCAGTTTTGTACATTAAAGATAAAATCCTGACATTGAGAAAACTAGAACAGACTAGAAAGGTAAGATTAGAATCATATAATTATTTATGCTAACATAATCATTGGATCAAATTTCTTGACATTCAGGAATAATTTAATTATTTCTTAGTTAGAAATGGTGTAAGAAGTGAGAACCCACTGTTTGCAGTTGTGCTCACTATGAGGATTTCTTGCACTCACTCTAAGGATTTTGAGTTCACCATAAGGAACTCAAGCACTATGGCAAGTTTCTTAATGATTACCATTGATTAAGGATAAATGGATCCACCACTAGTATACTAACATGTCAAAGATGCCCCCAGTAGCCATTTAATATAAAATGAACATGTGTTTTGTCCACCCTGATATGACCACATTTGAAAAAAATTATCAGAAATGACATGATCTTTCCTTATATGTAAATGCCCTACTTGCAAAATCAATACTTTAAGGACTTTGAATAATTTAACAAATTTAATGATCACCAAGATAATCCTATACTATCTTTACATTGCACATCACAACTGGTAGAAATTTTTCACATATGGGAATTTTACCCTCACAGAGAGGTAGAGCAGAATGTTATTATTAGTCCACTATAAGAAAATAAGGCTAAATAATCTTGTAAAATATAATAGAAGATTAAAATACTTTAAGTGCATGGATTTAGAAACATAACTGGTATTTGTCCTAGATCTAGAAGGCTAGCACAATGTGATTGGAAGAAGACCCAAGGATTGGCAACCTATGACCCCAAATTCAACCTTCCATCTGTTTTGGTAAATATTTAGTGGATCACAGTCATATGCATTTTTTCATGTATCATCTGTGAGTGCTTTCATGCTGCAATGGCAGAATCAGGTAGCTGCAACAGAGACCACATGGCCCACAAGGCTAAAAGATTTACTATCTCTCCCTTTGCAGAGAGAGCCTGACAAACCCTGTCCTCAGCCAAAGGGATTGTCTATATTATGAAAGCAAAGAATCTAGATACCATGAGAAGGCTCTGAACATCACATGAACAAATAGAACCATGTTGAAGTGGTATGATGATCTACAATATCATTGAAAGAACAATACTTTAGAATTAATCAGAACTATGGAAGGGATATAGAACTAGGGAAGAAAAACCAAATCTATAATTATTTTTATCTCCATCAAGCATCCAATAAATATTTTTGAGTTTCTCATAAGCATAGAGTATCCCAATCGGCATAAATCTATGAATTACCCTCCTAATGAGGTACATTAATGATCTTCCATGTATAGGTACTTGGGGGTGATAATGTGAACAACCAAGTATTTATCTGAGCAAAGGAGAAAAGCAACAGCATAAATTAAAAACCTTCATCAACGGATATAAGTGTCTGCTCCCTTAGATAACTTCACTTTTTTTCTCTCCTATCAGGCCAGAAATTCTTTTAGGCATAGGAAAGAATCAAACGCAGCTGCTTTGCAAAATGGCTGCTAAGCCTGTATCCCAGTATTTCAAAGAAGAAACTGTAGCCCAGTGCTGACAGTCTAGAGGGAAAGTGCAAAAATTTTGACTTAACATGTTAGGTATATTTACATATTTTCTTAACCATACCTTAACTTCATGACAACTGAAAGAAAGAAAAGTACCTGGCAGGTTGGAAGAATGATTGGTACTCCTGGAAATGCATTTATACTCATTCATTGTTTCATTAAAAATTTGTTTCAACAACTGCTCTATTCATGGTGCTTATTTAGCATTGTGAAGAAAGAGAAATTTATGCCCTCAAGAATCACAAAATCTAAGGGAGAAGACAGACACCTCTATGAATAACCATGTTATAATATAATAGTAATCTCTATTACTTCTGGAATTTGTGAATGGGCTGAGCATGAAGGCAAGAGAAACAAATCATCATAACCCATATGTGTAACTAACACTGTCTGCATTCAGGACACCGTGTCCAAATGGCAGGATATAGAAATTATTGGTGTAGTGTAGCCAGTGTGAGATAGAGAATTTTAGAAATACATTTAACATAGTTTAATGAAGAATGTTCAGTCAAGAGATTCAACTTTAATTAGTGAAACGGTAATGTTAGAACCATTGAAATCAAAGAAGGGCTCATGCATAGCTGTGTTGGAACCCAAAATTAGAGTATCCAGTTTCTTCCTCTGTTCTTCAATCCCAGAGTTTTGCATTAAATTATATTCCCTTCATTGATTTACATCAGATAAAAATTCTGTCTGCCTTTGATGACAACAGCCAAATCAGCTATTCAAAGAGCCAAGCTTTTGTGCCACCTCTTTACCAGGTTTAACTGTGGAGGCACAATGGTTAGGGCTATAGTATTACACTCAGACATGAATTTATTAATATGAAAAGTTACCTTTATGTTCCTCACTAATACACATGAAGACATGTGCATATGTACATATACATACACAGGACTTTTAAAAATGCCTATTTTCATAACTATTTTCCCCTTTTAGATTTATTTTTTTTTCTGTAAAATAATTAAATTGAATGAGGTGGCCTGTAAAGTCTCTTTTAGCTCTACAAATATATACTTTTATATAGTATTCCTAAACAAACAAATCTTTGTTGAATTTCACTGTGACCTAATCGACTGCTCTGCTCGTCACAGTTTCCTATCCCAGAGGGGTAGTGACCCTGCTCATATAAATGGGTAGTTTGCTTTTATTAATTCACTTAATTTATATAAATTTTATGTCCAGTAATATTGGATGGTAGTAATTGTAACATTCAAGGAGGATCTAATATCTAAAACAACTTGGAAATTTTTCTCACCACTTCCTGAAATGGTGATATTTTCCTAGCCTCCTTAATGGAGTATGAAAGTGCTAAGGAAATAGTGTCACATGAAATGGGATATCTGTAAGAGAAGTATGATTTGACTGTTCCCTTGTGATCATTAATTAATGTAGGTCAATTTCTTTTGATAGCAATATGGGAGTTAACTGTTAGACACAAAATATGTCTAATCAATGCAGTTAAAAAATTATCTGAACTCTCATGTGCAGGGACAGAAACCTCCACAACGTCTGTCTTACATTTCACACCCTTAAGTCCCACCACTGACGTCAGCGCTATGGCGAGTTCAGTTGTTAGGCACTAAGTGTGTGCATAGCACTACACAGCTACTAATTACCTTGCGTGGAAACAGTGCAGCAGTGTTTATTTATACACAGGTAAACAGAGGCAAGGGTTGTTTGAAAAGAGGGCTCAGGCTACCCTTTAAATCAACTGGGCTCACATTATTGTTTTATTTGTTGAACCCAAATGAGCCTCCATTTAAAAATGTAATGTAATCCAGTAGACAGGCACAGGCCTGCAAACCCAAAGGTTTCCGGTTCGATTCCCCAGCCAGCGTATATAACCAGGTTGCAAGCTAGGTCTCCAGCCAGGCCCACAGTTGGAGGCAGATGAAAGACACCATACATTGATGTTTCTCTCCCTTTCTTCCTCCCTCCCTGCCCTTCTCTAAAGATAATGAATAAAATCTCTTAAAAAATGTAATGGATTGAAAATGCTTCACAAAGTTAATTTTTCCATCAACACATAGGGCATTTATAAACTGAATAACTTACATCCTTAAATAGATAAATGAATTAGTGTAAAAAAAATAGAAAGAGCTAAGCTGCTAAAATGCACACTATATGTTAATTTTCATAATCTCTTAACAAAATGAACATATTAAATGTACCTTTTGTCTTGGTAAAAAGAGAAAGACAAGGAAATTAATATTTTTCTAATATAGATGTCATCTTATATTTCATGCCTGAAGCATTTGAAAATGTAGATTAATTTGCAAACAATTTAGAGAGCTGAACTATTGAATTGGGTCCTCTAAGATTTAGGATTTGTCATCTTTTAAAGTTGACACTCAGCGAGAGCTTGTCAATTACAAAGAAGTGAAATGAAGTGAAAATAAGTCTCATCTTCATCTTCTTGTTATATGCTTGGTTGGTTATAGAGAGACAACCATTTACAAGCTCAAAATAATTATTCAGAAAGTTACGCTTCACTTTAAAACCAAATTTAAGCAAGAGAAAAGTGCCCTTCCATGATGGCTATTTTATTCAGTGGGTGGGAAGGCTGGATAGAGAGTAGGAAATGCTATATGGACCCTTAAGGCGAGCAGTTACAAGGTCTCTTATGTCTTTCCAATTCTTCTCATGTTGGTAATGAACAGAGATGACTTCAGGTTACTGCTTTAAAAACAAACAGTACTACTTGCTGTTTATACTGTTTCTATTGCTGCTCAATGAAAGTGAAAATTTGGATGAAGTAATTATAATGTTATTTGCACATTTCATTAACGTGAAATGAAACACCCATGACAATTCCACTCCCCAGCAGACCTCACCTTTTAATTGCTCTCTTCCACCCATAACCACCACAGGCAAAATGTTTTCATATCTTGTTGGATGCAAACAAAAATGAACTTTTTGTTGTAGTCACATAAATCGATAACTTCAGAAAGGCATTCTTGGATGAAACTCTGTGTCATCTAACTCTTGGCTTTGATTTTGAGATCTACTGCTAATGGGTAAGGCCAACTATCAGGAGAAATAGAACAGTATTTAGCACATGTGACTCCCCAATGAATCTGTTTTCAAATTGGGCTCAGCTCAGAGATGCTAAGCAAATTTTGAAAACCTAACTCTGAGAATGACTGGTAGAGATGAATAGAACTAAGGTATCACTTGGATTCAGACAGCAGAGAGAATGTTCTAACAGTGTTTTCCTGCTTTCTGCACCCTCTTGGGATCACTTGATACCATGTGTTCTTACCTCCCAGAGAAGAGGACAGAAGAAGGAGAGGCTGGACAGAGAGCCTGAAAAGGTGTGTGATAAAATTTGAATAATTTAGAATGAAGAATTGAGACATCATTTTTCCTCCACTGCCTAATCTAATGCGCTCAGGCCAACCAGATTTTCATCACAGTGAGAGGACAAAGGTCTCAAGTGAATTATTTAATATTTAAACACCTTCTTCTTATTGTTGTTCCTCTTCCTCCTCCTTCTTTCTTCTTCTTTCTTCTTCTTCTTTGTCTTCCTTCTTCTTCTTCCTTCTTCTTCTTCTTCTTCTTCTTCCTTCTTCTTTCTCCTTTTTCTCCTTCTTCTTGTTTTTAAGAAATGGCATAATATTTGACATCACTTCATAGATCTAATTTGGCAAAACCAGCATTTTATCTATCTAAACTCTGTTCATTTTTCAAGGTCATGCTGAAGTCTCCTCAATGGAACTATTCCTTATGACTGTGACTATAATGATCATTTGTTGACTTGTGTCAGTCAATAATACTTATTTATGGGACTTGTCAATTTCCCTGTACTAGTGCTTAGCTTTAAAAAGTTAATTACAAAAGTGATAAAATAACATTAAAGTGTTTGGATAAAAGAGGAAAAGATAATAATTTAACACCCTAACCCAATAACTATAATCATGCATATATATTCTCCTAAATTTCATGTTTATGTTATATGTTTATAAAAATACTAATTATAGAGATTTTACACTGAGCTCTTATTGAATATTAAGTCATAACTAGTTTTTTACATCATAACAGTCTATAAAGACTTCTGGCTATAGTCCATTAAATCACTGTATCCAGATTATTTAACTGTACACTATTACAATGCCAGTAAATTATTTATAAATATTGTTATTATATGCTGTGTTGTTTCAAATATCTGTATGATTATGACTTTTTCAATATTTAGATTATTTTAAGACATTATCAGAAGTGAAATTACTGGCTTAAAAATTGTGAATATTAATAATGTAATTGAAAGAATACAAGCTTCAGAGCCATAGACCTGACTGCAAATTTTAATTCACCCATTTATCTGACCTAGAAGATAGGATTTATTCTCTGATGGACTCAGTTAATTATTGTATAATTAGATGATACCACATATTATGTAGCATTTTTATAAAATGTCAAAACTTAGCATAAGATGAAGCTTAATAAACAGTGGTCATTATTATTTGTCTTTCCAAAGCTACATTAATTTAGGATTCAAGGGGGTGGATAAAGGTGGAAGGGAGTATAGAAGGAATAAAGATAAATGATAGTGGAAAAACATTTTTTAAAAAGATTTTATTCATTATATTTAGAGAGAATGGCAGAGAGGGAAGAAGAAAGGGATAGAAACATTACTGTATGGTTGTCTTTCACCTGCCTCCAGCTATGTACCTCCACCTGGCTGAGGACCTGGCTGGAGACCTGGTTATGTGCCCTGGCTGGGAATCGAACTAGATAAACATTTTTTAAAAAAGAATTCCTCCATCCATGTATAAGGATACAGGCTTTTCATATATTTGTTATATTTAGATATTATGTATTTAATTATATTTGTTGAGATTAGAAATGATAACATATTGTTTTAATGTGTATGCCTTTCACTGCTAGAATACTATTAATTAGTAATGAGTTCTCTTTGAATCACATGTTGATGGCCTTTGCTTATTTAGGATTCAATATTCTTATTTTATTTATTATGTATAACTACTTTACTTAATATTTTATGGTAATCTTTCTATATATATGTTATATATATTTATATTTAATATATCTGTGTGTACATATAAAATATAATATATACAAATACACTGATTTGAGATCTGGTGCAATATCATTTGCTTTTGTTTTCATCATCTAACTTGCACAGTAACCTACATGTAATAGGTGTACAAGAATGGTATTGGTTGATATTATTCTATTCTTTAAAGATTAAAGAAAATTGGCCAGGTACATCCAATGATCTTCCCAAGATTACAGAAGTTGTTATGATAATTTCAAGCCATATGTTCTGCTGAATGCTAGATCTCATTGGAGTATTCCCCTTCATTTTCATTCTTTTCCTCTTTTTTATGTCCACAAAAATGTCAAAGTCACTTTGTTTTCTACTTAAGATATTCATGTTTGGAAGAGACTGGTCAGTGTTTGGAAGGTTTGTATTGAGGGTATAATTTGTCATTGAATATTAGAGGTCCCTGAACTGCAAGACAACACATTGCTATTCCACCCTTCTCTGCCTGAGAGGGACATCTCTTTCAAGGTTTTCCAGTTCTCAATTCTAGCATTCAATTATTCAGAAATGTATGGCATACACATAGGTCTGTCCCAAAAGTATCAAGCCAATGTGTCACTGTAATTAAAACAATTTGCGCTCGGTACTTGATACATTCTGGATATATATAAATGTGTGTGTGTGTGTGTGTGTGTATGTGTGTGTATGTATAAAGGCACACACACACACACACACACACACACATATATATCTCCCATTAATATATATGGCAAGTACCTATGATATTTCACTAAATCTAAAATTTAATCTATTGTATATGACATCATTATTTTATGATTCACTCAGAAAAACAACTATGATAACTTTGGTTACAAAGCTCACACATATATCTAAGAATATAAAGATATCTAGCACGCAACAAGATAAACTTCACAATGTTTGCCATCCAATCAAAGACTATCAGGCATACAAATATCAGGGTAGCATAACTCGTAATGAGAGGGGAAAATGACTCATAGAAACAGGTCTCAAAATGAACCATAAACAAAAAAGTAAGCATTAAAACTATTAGAAGAAAGCAAGGAGTAAAATCACTATGTCCTTAGTTAGGCAAAGATTTCTGACTCAAAACACCAAAATCAGAATAAAAATAGAAGAAATTAAAAAACTCATCTTCATCAAAATTAAAATTCTTGGCACTTCAAAATATATCATCATAAAAGTGAAAAGGCCAAAGTCTTAGAGAAAAATATTTTAATTCATACATCTAAAGAGACTTGTATCCAATATATATAAAGAATGCTTACAACTCAAAGTAATAAAAAGATAAATAACCCAATTAAAAAGGAGCAAAATTTTTGAACAAAGATATACAAAGGACTAAAGAGCACATGAAAATGTCCAATGTTATTAGGGAAAGCAACTTAAAACTGCAATGACATACCACTTCACATTCATAAGAACGGCTATAATAATACCTGTTGGTATTTGGAGAACCTGAAAACCTGTTAGAGTGCTGGTTGAAATGTAGTCTCCTGCAGTCGCTTTAAAAATAATTTAATAGTTTCTTAAAATGTTAAGCACAGACTTACTTTATAATCCAGAAATTGCATTCCTAGGTATCTAACTAAGAGAAATAAAAATATCTGCCTATACAAAGTTCTAAAAATGATTGACTGTACACTATAAATAGGTACATTTTATTGTGTTAAATTATACCTCAATAAAGCTGTTTCTTAAAAACTTTAGAAAGCAAAATAAGAAATTTAACCATATCAATAATTGTGTTAAATGTAAATTGTTTAAACATCCAATTATAAAGCAAAGATTGCCAGACTAAATAACAAAACAAGGCCCATCTATATGCTACTTTTAAGAATCCCAGTTTAGAGCCCTGGCTGGTGGCTCAGTGGATAAGGTACTGGCTTGTGAACCCAAAGGTTCCTGGTTTGATTCCCAGACAGAGCCCATAACCAGATTGTAAGCCAGGTCTCCAGCAAGGTCCATAGCTGGAGGCCGGTGAAAGGCAGCCATAACCATACGTTGATGTTTCTCTCTCTCTCTGCTGCTCTCCCTTCCCCTCTCTCTGAAAATAATAAATAAAATCTTTTTTTAAAAGAAAAGAAAAAAGAATCCTAGTTTATATATAGATACAGAAATGTTCTCCATGCCTTTCTGATTTTATGATATAACACTATTACCTTCTGTCTTAGGATCCTAACTGGTGTCAAACACAGTCTTTTCATTGTTTGAGAGCCTCAGGAAACTATACTTTAACCTGAGAGGTATAATTGAGTAGGTATTTTCAACCGCCCTGTACACAGTCTAAGGTTGTGTGGCCTTACCCCAGTGTAGATACCTGCTTGCTCAGGCTCGAACCATTTGCTCTGCCGCCACATGGGCCAACTTGTTTTTCTCCTATGAGCATCACACGCTGGTCTCCCAGGCCCTCTTAGCAATCCTAGGCTTATGTGGGCAGCAAGCAAAAACAGCCACAACCCCAAAACATACTTCCACCTGCCCTCTGCTTTCTTTTCCATTGGATAAAAACAAAACAAAACAAAAAATGAAACATAAGTGATTTCAAATTAACTAGGATGTTAAATAAGAAAAACTCTCAGTGTGGAAGGCATCACTATATATTTTCTATGAACAAAGCATGTTCCTCCATTTTACCTTATATGAAATAGCGAAGTTCATTGTTTTTCAAGTGCTTTAATGCAATTCAAAAGAATAGCATTACAAATGCACAATTGTCTATAAATACTGTGTCTATATTTGAGCACAATAAAGAATTATGAATCATTTCCACTCAGTGTTTAATTTAATTTTCAAAAATTTAATTTTAAAAAATATTATAAAAGGAAGTAACTATTGTTATAAAGATGTTCTTCGGTGACATTTAATTACAATGCAGGATAATTTATTTTACCAGCTAGAGTATCTTGGGCTAATTGCATTTATTTATGTTTTATGCTTGTGCTGTCATAACAAACAATCCACTCTATATGTTTATTCTATTCTTTTTTTAATCTTCAGAGGTATTCTGGATTTTTTGCTAAATTTTAGTAAATCTTCTTAATTGTAAGGGAAATAGTTCTTTGCCCTTACACCTCCCTTATGGAAGAATGCTTTGATCTCTCCAGAAGTTTAATAGCATTTCATGGAATGGTTCCTCTTTACAATTAGGTCTAGGCTTGGACGCTGAGTATATTTTCTTTCATGTTTCTATTCAATCATTTCAGTGGTAAATTTTCCGTCTCACTAATATTTGCTTTCATCCCAGCCCCTGGTAACAATAACTTCTGAGTAGCTACATTCTTTCATCTGATAAAGACAAACCCTGTGATCACCCTTGAAGTGTTTTGGGGAAGTTAGCCTTTGACTTTTTTAAATTATTCTTCCCTTTTACAGATAGCTAATGAATAGTTCAAGTTAAGATATTGTCATATCGCTTGTTGAGTTCACTCTATGAGGAAGTTGGTCATCATTGATACGACAAATACAGTCTTTAGTCTTCCTGTTCATTAAATGTGTTATTTAAACTCTAGTGGAACTATTTGAGTTCACTCCTCTGAAAAAATATAAGTATTTTATCATTATAATTGGCAGTGCTCTGTCCAGATTTCTGTCCACAGACAGAATATACAGGCTCTATCCAAAGGGCAATCTGCTTCTTGGTTCTGTTTCTAAAATTTTTATTCTGTAACCCTCTAAGGGCACCATTGTTCTCTGATACTAAGATAGCAAAGAACCGTATAACTTTAGAAAAGAAAAAAGAAAGCAATGGAGTCTTGGGCACATTGTTTTGTTCTCTTATACAGGCTAATCAGTTCTATTTAGGAAGTATGTTCTAATGTTTGGAGGTGAGCCAAGAGTTTCATTAAAAATTCTGAATAGAGATTTAATTGCCCTGGATAGAGAACACCAGCAATGCTGGGTAATCAATCTGTATCTTAGTTTCTCCATTTGTAAAAACAAAACCAAAAAAAGAAACCCATTAGCTTAGAAACATATAATTGGCCAAGGTCTTCAATGTTTGTATAAAAAGGACCTTATACTGCTGAAATTGTTCTGTTTTGTAAAGTTTTTCAAACAAATAAATGCTCAACCAGTATTCAACTGTTGCTAATTTATTCACTTTTTATTTTATTTATTTACCCACTCATCTATTCAAAAATATTTGTTGCACACCATCTAAGTACCAAAAATTGTACAAGTCACTGCAGATACAACAGTGAATGAGAAAGACAAAGTCTTTGCCCTGGGGTAGCTTACATTCCAGTTCAGTGCAGGGGCAGAAAAACATGGAAAAGGACAATGCAAAGAGGGATACTCTTTAGAGTAAGTGATCAGGAGATGCCTCTCTGTAACAGTATATGGTTGAGCTCAAATGAAGTAACAAAGAGTGCTCCAGGCAGAGGACATCAAGTACCTGTGCCCTGGGGTGAGAAAGAATTTATTCAGTTAAAATACACAGGGAAGACTGAGGTGATTATAATGTGGCAAATGTACTAGAGAGTGGTGTGAGAGGAGGTTTAGAAATAGAAAGGAATGCATCAGATGCAGCGTAGAGAACATAGTAAAGACTTCAGAATGATTCTAAATACAACGGGACACTATTGAAGAGTTCAGAAGGGGTGTATCATGATCTGTTTTGGTGCCTCCTATTTAGACAATACATTATAAAGGCCCAGAAGGCAAGCAAAGGAAACAAGCATAAGATTTTCTAGGTCGTTTGAGTAGTTAGGGATGGCAACAAGTACCTGTATTTGAAGGGAAAATGCTTAAATGGACATAATTGTTCAGTTTGCGGGGAGAGCAGAAAGAAAAAGAAATCAAGACAACTTCAAGGATTTTTAGTTTTTTGGCTTGAACAACTGGCTAGTGGTTGGTAACATTTACTCAAATGGGGAAGAAAGAATTAAGAAGAGGAATACAGCAGTGCATCAAGTGTCCATTTTTAACCCTGTTAATTTAAAGTTACCTATTAGACAGGTAACTTTGTGTTTTTGTTGATGTCAAATAGACAATTTTACATATGAATGCAGTACTGAAGCCAAGGCTGGGAACACAAACTTCGCAGCATTACCCACAGAGATGGAATTGTAAGTAAATAGGAAGAATAGGGACACATTCGTATGCGGATGTATCTTCATACATCACCATTAAAGCCAATAAGCATTTTGAAGATTGATTCTTAGCTTCAGGATTTTCAGTTTATTTTTGTTTGCATTTGGGAGTCCCTGATCAAATCCTTTTCTTGTGCAAGACATTGTTCTAGAGCTGGAATTTTCACTACCAGACAAGGCAGGCAAAGATCCTTACCTTCATGTAGCTTAGCTTCCACGGAGGGAGACAAACCACCAGTAGAAATAGCAGATTAGAAGGTAACAAGCCCTTTAGAAAAAATAATAATAATAAAAGCGGAGCAGAGTAACACAGACCTGAAGAGCTAGGGCTGCAATTTAAATAGTACTATGTGGTTAGGCCTCATTAAGATGATGACTTCTGTGTAAAACATTGAAGAAAGTGAGAGTTTAGTTGAGTGGTTTATGGGGAGAAAAATCATCCCAAGCAGAAGGAACCACTAATACAAAGGCCCTGGGGCAGAAATAAAGCAGGGAAGTAAAAAGGACTCAAGGTTGAAGTGAATAAGGGGATCAATGAAATAAAGGCAATGAAGAAGGTGGCAGGAGCATTTTTCTTTATTCTGAATGAAACAGAGCAATGGATTGCAAAGTTCTGAGAAGGGAGTGATATGATCTGTCTTCTCTGACAAAAATTCAACTAAGGGGTGATATTGCCTTGGATCAGAATACGGGTGGAAGTGATGAGAAATGATGAAGTTCTAGAACTATTTTGAAAGCAGAACTCTTTTATGCGTTAGGTGTCAGTATAAGAGAAAGAGGAGTCAAGGATGACAAAAATGTTACTGAACTAAAATTTGAGAGGATATAGTTGCCAACAGCTGTGATGGATAAAGTGGCAGGTGAAGCAGGTTTAGGGACAAGAGTTTATGCTGTTTGAGATGAGATATTCAAGTAGAGCTGTCAAGGAGGCACTGGGATATACCTGCCTGGAGTTTGGTAACTTGCACAGTGACTGGCAAGAGATTTTAGAACCATAACAAATCTATTAAAGCTATTTTCTCAGTTTCACTTAAAGCCTATTCAGGAAGGGCCCAAAATGCACCCAATCAAAGCCCATGGGCACACCAGAACAAAGAATGAGAACCAACGAACATGTTTCTGGACCGAGACCACAGCATGGGTGACGCTAATAATGCAGGCTCATCAGGTACAGCTAACAGTTTCATTTACTCACATTAAATGTTACAGAACTTTAAACCCTTCACTTTGGATCCACAGGGTAGGACAATACACAGTTGATTTCCCCCCTGTAGTCCCTACATCAGGCTCAATATATTAAATAAAATGGCAGCAAGAGAGAGGGCTATCAACAAGTAAAACAACACACCATTAAACTCTGTATACGGTATATCATATCTTGGAAACCAAAGAAAGATGCCCTTGACCCAGTTTATCTTTGGCAAACATTTCTGTGTTTGTGTGTTTCTTATAAACTATGACAAGGGCACAGAGATAATAAACAGACACAGCCCACACTCAGAAAACTACAAGTTGTAAAAAACAAAAAGGCAAATGGGGAATGACTGTACCTCTGAGTTGAAATACCTGATGCAATTAATGATTGCCATTACATGTTCCCTATTAGCCTGACTTGCATAAGCGTGAGGAAAAGTTCAGGGTCTAAGAGCTAATCAGGAAAAATATCACTAAGCTTTGGGGTCAGTTAATTAACAGTAAAGTCATATTTTTCACGGATTAAGTCAGGCTCTTCCTTTTGACCTCATTTAATTGCTGCTTTTAAAATCCACTGGAATAGTACTTTTGCATACAAAAATGTATTAAAATTCATTATTCTCTTGAGGTGTGATGAGATCAAACTTAAAAATTCTGGTGTGTAAGTTTAAATGGGTGCAATCTTTGTGAAAAGTAACAGATACTGCATTTTGTGAGGCAATGCATATTATTGTATAATAATACAGATGGGATAATACACATTAAGTGGAAAGAAATTGTGGTACTTTTGCCATACTCCTAATGTTTGTCCTACAGAAAGGTGGATAATGATGATAAACATATAAAGGTAGTCATCATAGCATTATTTGTAACAGGAAAAGGTTTGAGCCCTAAATACCCCAATTTAAAGTATTCAAATCCATTATAGCAATGCATTGACATACTATATAACACCAAAAAGTAAAACTACAATAAATTATGAATGACATAAAATAATTTTTATGATTTAAAGTGTATTAAAGCAGCAAGTAAAATTTTACTTTTGAATTATGTAAGAATACTTATGCATACTTATATATAAAGAAATGAAAAACTTTAATAGTAATTTTCTCAGCCTTCTAGCATATAGGTTTTAGTTAATTTTTCTTTATCATTTTTGGGTTTTGATTTTTTATTATCACCCTGCAATTTCTAATGATCAAAAAAATAATTCAACCTATTCTTAGACAATACAGTTTTAAGCTTTGGCTTAGTTTAAAAAAACTTTTTTATTGATTTATTGTTGCTGAATTGCATTTGTTCCCCTTGTATTAATTTTCTATATCCTCAATTTTTGGTCACTTTAGAGAAACTTAACAAACCTGATTGTAACTTCTTCATGAGTATTAACCTAATACTCATGAAGAAAATAAGTTTAGTTTTTATGAATACATTTGACGGTAATCTAGGCTAGATGTTTCTATGCTTTATGTACATTCCAAAGAGTGAGCTCAGATACTAAAAATTGTGAATGCTACTTTCTTAAGTTTTTCTGAGAAAGTATAGATTTTCCCATTTCACCCTTGGATAGTATAAGATAAATACTCTTAACTACATATTAAATATGAATAGTTTATTTTGTATATAATATTTTGTGTATTTAGTAAATAATAATGTATTTTGAAAGCAAATATATTTTAATTTCCACCCCCTCTATAAGAACAATAAGGTCTATAATATTTTGTAATAAAGAAATGAAGAATTTCTATTTTCGGTATCAATATTTAATTACTATGATTCTTCTTTCTGCTAAGAAACATATTATTTCAGCAAATGTGATGACTAAAATTCTAATAAAACTTCAATTTTGAAATAAATAAATAAAGGTAGCAGCCCAGGTACAGCTATGACTCTTAAATATAACAGTAGCTTCCCAGTTTTGACATGGTCTTTCTGCTTGTTGGGATAAGATCAAATTAGCAGAGCCTGTCACCAATTCTGCCTAAAAGCACATACTTAAAACTACCTGTTGACAGATGAAACTGGGGTGATAAAATCCATCACATAGATATTTCTAATAATATATCTAAAGAAAAATGATGTTGCCATTTTTAGTAGGCATAAGGTAATTTTTTACTTCAAAAAATAAGAGCATTTCTTTAATAATGTACATTAAGGAGTACCTTAGCAAATATAAAATAAGCTCCCCGTGAGAGGGCTAAGTTATATTTGGAATAGTATTTATATTTATTTCTTTGTTGCATAGTTAGCACTTAAAGACAAGCAATTTTATTGACCAATGACTGTGATGTTTTTATATTAAACATTTTTATTGCTCTTTTTAAAAATGTAAATTATTTATTGATTTTTAAGGTGCTGAATGCATGAGTTAGGCAGACTGATATTTTTTAAATATTAAAAGCACCAGTTAATCAAATCATTTCAGAAAAAGAACTAACATTTAATTGATTTGACCTTACACTTACCAGCATTGCTGGCAATGATATATCCATCTATGAAGGCAGCCACTCCTCCACCTGTATGGATGGAACTCTCATAGCCATCCAGATGGTGGATGGCTAAATGTGATCTCAAAGTCACCTGATAGAGCTTGAATACTTTCACTTCTTGAGTTTTGCATGTTATCAGCTAAATATTAAAGCTCTGGGAGTCAACATTTATCATGCACCTCAAGTGATATTTATATACCCTTAGTAAAAGAGAGTAAATCAATATTTGGATATAGTTTCTAAGAAATTAATAAACTATAATTTTCAAATGAAAAAAATTTCATATATATTAAATATATATTAATAGTATATAATGTAGTATATGTATATTTTTATTTTGACTACTCCCAAAATCTATAGATGAAATGTGTTTTCTTTAATAATAATTCTAACAATTATAATCTTTTATTAATAAGTTTTTAAATGCCTTGAAACACAGGAACACAATATGCCCCTTCTCATGGGTGAACACACATCTTCAGAAGATGCTGGACTGGAGACAAACAAGATGTTCTAGGTCTGCTAAGACCACCCACCAGGAAATTCCTGGACTGAAAGCTCAACCTGGCCCCAGATATGTCAACAGCACAGAGGACATTTTCATTTTAATCCTCACCCAAGGATATGATTCCATTGATTTTGGAGAGAGAGGAAGGGAGAAACAAAAAAAGTGAGAGAGGAAGAGAGACAGAAAAAAAGAAATAATGATGTGAGAGAGGAACATCAATTGGTTCCCTACTGTATTTGCCTCTATTAGAAATTGAACCCACAATCCAGGAATAATGTATCCTGCCTAGGAATTAAACCCATGACATCTCAGTGTATGAGATGACACTCTAACCAACTGAGCCACCCATCCAGAGGGAGAACATTTTTTTTCTGTCATAATATCTCTACACATGTGCCCATGTCCTATGTCCATTAATGCTGTAAGCTCTTGGATAGCAGAACAAGGAAAGCCTAAAGAAATATTAAGGCTACATTATCCTTTGAATGAATAGGAAAGATTTTTCTGGACAACTAGTCTCCCTAGTCATTTTTTTAGTCCCTCCAGATTATGCCAAATTGAGTAAACAAAAGTAAAGGGAAAGAAAAGCTGCCCTAAACAAACAAAATTAAGAAAGAAAAAAAAAAAATTCTGAGAAAGGAAAGGGAGGCAGCCATCTTTAGAGAATCCATACATCCCTGTACATTTGCATTCCTGTGGCCTCTTTCAATTGAGAAGTTTCAATATGCCAATGGCAATTCTTATTGGTGTGACATTCAATGCTGACCAGCCCGAGGTCAGGCATTTTATAAATATCTTTCAGACAAGCATACCTCAAAAGACCACTTCATACTGCCTAACTTAATAGTGCTTGAATTTGAAAATTGCTGTTTTTCCATAAAAACACTGGAAACAGCACATCTCTACCATCATAAAGTACAACATTGGTTTCTTCTTGCACCCTACTCTTCAATTTTCCTTTGGAAAGCCTGAGAATCATATTTTCATGCAAGCATTATTTACTTTTTGATTGAACACACCAAGTCATTTCTATTTATGAATGCTTTCTTGTAATAAAATCTGGCATTTCTCATCACTACCATTTGCAGACTACTTTTATAAAATTTAATGCATGTCAAAAATGTGCATGGTCTCAAAAATAATGAGACAAAGAAGAAACCTTTTGTATATCAGTAAATGGCCTGAAATGGGCTTATCAAGAAAAAATTCTCATGATCCAGACGTGGTTTGTCAAATATGATAGCCATTTAGCCCCATGTGACTACTGAGAATTTGAAATGTCCAAATTCTGATGTGCTATAAGCATAAAATACACACTGGATTTTGAAGATGTACAAAATTTGTAAAATATCATAGTAACAATGGTTTATATTAATTACATGTTGAAATAATAATATTTTGGATATAGGGGGTAAATATATGATGTTAAAGTTGCCTTTCTTTTAACTTTCTCATGATGTGGCCACTAGAAGATTTTAAATTACATACGTGGCTCACGGTATATTTTTATTGAAAACCACTGATGTAGATTAAGAAATGCATTGCCACTGTTTCATGTGGCAATTAGATTTGGCAATATGAGACCATAATTTCATATTGTTACAAGTGGTGGGAGGATTTTGATAGAAACTCTTCTATGCACTAGTTTTAGGAAGATTAACTAGACTAATTAGATCTAAACTGTTAAAAGAGTCCCAGAGGAGGGAGGGGAAGGAAATGTGGATGCATACAAGCTTTCCAAGTCCTCACATCACACATTCCTGGTTGACTGGTCTGCTTAGCCAAGCTGAAACCAGTCTTATTGTCATTTTGGGCACATTAATTGGAGAGCAGACTAATTTGCAAGAATGCGTTAGTGCCCTTTAAAAGGTGATTTAAAATTCAAAATGATGGAAGTGGCATAAAAGCATGCTTGTCTGATCACCCCTCAGAATCCATCTTGAAATCTCTACCATTTTTCTGTTTTCATTGTTAGAATTCACATACACAATAAAACACTTAAGATTCCCAAACATTGCACTCTGTACAGCAGCACAAATAATTATCCTTCTGTTAAGTACAGATAGGGAATATCTATCAGACACATGGGGATTATAAATGAAAATACAATCTGTAGTTTTAATCAGAGTTCCATGTATAGGATTGAAACATAAATATCACAGCAACGTCACCAAACATATTTGTAACTGAATGAGGACATTTTGCCTTTAATCCATTAAAGGCTTAACAGGAATCTGAGGAAGTATTTCCACCTCCAATATAGCTGCAATAAGACTAATAATAACTTATATTTATATCCACTTTATAGTTATGAATAATTTTACATCCATTATCACATTTAATCTTCACAAAGCAGAATGACATTATCATTTCCATTTTGAAGACAAGGAAACAAATGCTCAGAAAAATCATGAGTTATCCACACCCTTGAATTTGAATTTTCCAGCTGTGCTTTTTCACAAAAGCATAGGTAGCAAGTAAATACTGTACTGCCAGCTCAAAGACCAAAACTGGGACATTTATGCAAGTATGGAAGAGACTGATAATATGAAGGAAAACATGAGTAGACAATATTATTGAAAACTGTGAATTTAAAGAACATGACTTTAATTTGGGAATTTACAGAATGTAAACCTGAAGAGTTTCCTATTTTGTTATTCATTCATAGACTCTCATTAATATACTGTAACAAATATATATATTTATTATATATATAGTTATATATATATATAACTATCAAGTAATATAACTATTACTTGATTAAAGGATCTGTGTTTGTTTTAATTCAACAACATCATACTTGTATTCTTGGCCCAAGTAATGTGAGTGTAACAGCTCCAGGTGGTTACTTTTTCAAATACTAATGCACCAGGAGTTCTCACACACTATACGTTAAACAGTACAATCTTAGAAGGAGCTCAATAATATTGAATAAAAAGGACTTTCAGGGCTACAACACATAATTAACTGTGGGATTTGTTTTGTAAGGAGATTTAGCTTTCTCACAAACATATTGAGTTCCATGAAAACACAGGAAAGAAAAAGCTTCAGCTATAATAAGTGATAAGTTTTGTAAAAGTAAAAGTTGACTACAAGTTTCAATCAATCAATGCTAATTGATACCTCTCTGACAATCTTTTTACACTATGTCTTTAAGAAATAAAAGTAGCACCCTGGCTGGTGGTTCAGTGGATAGGCACTGGCCTGTGAACCCAAATGTCGCTGGTTCAATTCCCAGCCAGGGCACATAACCAGGTTGCAAGCCAGGTCTCCAGCCAAGCCCATAGCTGGAGGCAGGTGAAAGGCAACCATACATTGATGTTTCTTTCCCTTTTTTTCTCCCTCCCTGTCCTTCTCACTAAAAATCAGTAAAATCTTTTTAAAAAATAAAAAGTAAAAACAAACACCACCTCTTATATAATGTTTGATTTTAAAAAATTAAAAACCAACCAAAGCCAAGTTATGAACAACCTAGATCAAGTCCATACACTGAAAATATGTGCTGGCATTAATATTACTGAATTTAAGTTGAGAGGCAGCAGAGATAGTCACCCATAAATTCAGCTTTTCTGGGTGAGGAGGGATGTTGATTATTTTAAAAAAATGAAAACTGGAGCCCTGGCTGGTGGCACAGTGGATAGGGCACCAGCCTACAGACCCAAAGGTTGCTGGTACGATTCCCAGTCAGGGCACATAATCAGGTTGCAAGCCAAGTCTCCAGCCAGGTCTGTAGCTAGAGGCAGGTGAAAGGCAACCATATGTTGATGTCTCTCTCTCCCTCTCTGCCTCTCTCTCTTCTCCTCTCTCTGAAAATAATAAATAAAATCTTTTAAAAAATAAATTAAATTAAAAAATGGAAAACTCAGGAAAAACTTTTGCCTTCCCCTTCATTGCCTAAAAGAATTGATAGAGGACTTGCTTTAGGAAGGGAGCTATTGTCATAGCTCAATCTAGTGTAACCTGCACTGTGACAGACAGGGAGGAATCCAGCAAGGCCCATTTGATCAAAATCCTCTCTGGGTCCCATTATTGAGATGGCCCAGCAAACATCTGTTTACCAAACATTCACTTCTCCATCTCCATGTGAATACCCTTCCTCCGCTTTAAAGTCTAGACCACTCTCTCTCCCCCTTAGTTTAAGATGGGTTATAGCCTCAACTGTCCAATTTGTTCTCAGGCCCTATTTTCTTGTGGAATCCCTGTTTGTACATATGTAATTAAATTTGGTTGTTTTCTCCTCTTAATCTGCTTCACATAAATTTATTTCTTAGGCCAGCCAGAAGAACTAAAAGGGAAAGGGGAAATTTTTCCTCCCCCAAGAAAATTTAACACCAATGTCTTTCTTTGGTCACTCACATGTTAATATATTCTGTAAAATGTGACTATTCATTTAAAGGTGTTTGGATGAGTGGCTATGAGGAAAAGTCAATGGCTGAAAGGTGTACTGGCACATAAGTCCATGAATTTGCTTTCCTAGATAACACTAGTGGTTGCTGTGCTCTAGACAAATTTGCTCCGAGTCCCTTCTGCGATTGGTGCTGGCATTTGGGGAGTGAGTAGTGAAGGACAGGGCAAACACAGGATCATTCCTTTAAAATGAGTGCTAAATGGAGATCATTTTAAAGCTTAAATCCAGCTGGGGCTTTTCCACTACTTTCAGTCTAAACCAGCAAAAGGGCATGTTTCCCACAGTAGAAAGCCACTGATGTCAGGGAGAAAATGTAGCTTCAAAATTCAAATAAATAACACTGGTCTTAATAACAATTTAGCCCATGGGTAGGTACCATGTTTTGTCTTGTTTATTTGTTTTTGTTAGTTTGTTAGAAATAATACCATAATGCAGTGACTTTGGACTCATCAACACTTGGCACTATAACTCTAAATCTGAAAAATACAGCTGATTTGATTATATATATATATTAAATGTTTTTATGAAATATTAAATATGCAGTAAGCGTTTATAAAATATATTTCATAAGTTATAAAACTCACTTAGCCATGCTAGATGATTAAGACAAAGGCAGTGTTCACCCTCTTCTAGAGCCAAGAGGTGCAGGGATTGAACTAGAATGAAAGGATACATCTGCTAAAGCCATAGTTGACCAACATGCCTGGGAAGTTCTGAGCCGATTTCTGACTCAGTTTCATTCAGCATAGGAAAAAGAGTAAGTTGGAACAGAAAGTGGGCCCTAATTTCATCAAGAATGAAATTCAAAGCGCACAATTCAGAATGTCAAATGCCATCACCCTCCCTTGATGGCTTCATTTCACAGGTGGATTTTAAGTTGAAGTACGCTCTGCTCTACACTTAGTGCCCAGAAGCTGTGTCTTCCCAATCCCTCCCCTCAGATTTGTGGCAGGAAGAGCTAACAGTATATAGGATGAGTGGCATAGCAACACTAAATGAATGACTTGCATATGCTTCCTTACAAAATCAGAATTATTATGCTCTTATTTCCTACTTCAAAGGATTTCAGAGTAGTGTGTTTTTTCCATTTTCATTTATATAGTTTTTACTTTTAGAAAAATAAACCTTGTTTAAGAAAAAAAAAAAAAAGCAGTTGTTTCATGCCTTTATTTCTCATGCATATTAAATGCACTCAATGCTTACTAGCCTTGGGCACTTTAACATGAATCCTAGAATAAAAAAACAGGCTGTGCTATCATAGTTTACATTTTGGAAGTTGATACAAAAACAAATCACAGTCATAGACATCTCCTAGGAATTTTCCTTATTTCATTGAGAGCTTGTTGATTTCCAGACACTAGGAGAAGCATTATATCTTTGTATCCCTAAGCCATAGTTCAGTTTTAGGCATCCTCAAATTCCAACACTCGGAGATTCCCAACTCTTAGATTAGTGTGGCATCTTGAGTTCTGAGTGTTCTCCTCATACACTTCTGGGAATCCCATGAGTGTCACATGTGTAATGTCATTGTCAGGTTGGGGAAGGGAGAGGACGGGGGTAGGGTACCAAGAGCTCTGTTCTGGATGTGTTACATGTCATGTGCTGTAGACATCCCTCTTGTTTGAGTGCATGTTCCAGTTATTCTTTCAGAAACTGTAACTGGTGAACTTTTTAAATCCTGGCATGCTTTTACATCTTACTTTCTATTAACACATAGCTTAGTTTCACCCTTACATTTGAATGCCTACCTGGTTATAGAATCCTAGGATAAAATTACTTTCCCTTAAAATTTCCTCCAAGATATTGCTCTATCTTCTTCTTATATCCAGAGTTGCTTTTGAGAAGACTGATGTCATTATAATCTTATAATCTGCTTTTGTTAAGCTCTAGAAATGTTTACAATTTTTCATTTTATCTTTAGTATTCTAAAAGTATATCCCAAAATGTTATAGATAGGTGAGAGTTTAAAAAATCTGTTTAACCTTGTGTTACTTTCCACCTCAGAAATTTTAAAAATTAATGATAATTTCCACTTAATAGTTCTTGAAATGCTGATTCTTTCCATTCTTCCTTTTCTCTTGGCCTAAAGCTACTATAAATGAACACCAGAATTTTGGGGTAATTCTCTAGGTCTCAGTCTTTCTGGGGTTACTCTGGGAGAATTTGTTGGCTTGATTTCCAAGCTCTCGAATTAATTTTTCAACTGTGTCTTTATTAAGTTACTTTTATCTACTGTTCCTTTGTAACCCATTGTAGTTTTCAGTTTTGAGACTCCAATTGGCTCTTTTGCATGTCAGCAGTTTTATTTTTTTTTTTAATGAGTGTGCTATTTATGCTATTTTCCTTTATCCAGGTATATTCATTATACTTTTTCTAAGCTCTTTTCCCTTTCCTCCATTTGCTATTTGTTCTAGTGTAGGCACTTCTGTTTATTGATTCTATTATTTTGTTTTTAAACTCTTGGTTTTCTCACAGCTAAGTGAGTTTTTGATTATATGGGCATCTTTGAGATTGTGACTTCCTGTTAAACAGAGTCTATATGAGTCCAAGGCCTACTGAAAGGAGAGAAGCTATCCTGAGCTTCTGCTGAGAAACTATTCTGACTGGATCTTCAATAGCCTTGAGGAGGAGCAGGGCCTGCTTCCTGGTGTTCTACCTGGGCAGTTAGTCTTCTGGGTGTGGACGTTTTCCATTTTTCTAGTCTTTGCCAGCACCTTGGACATGGCCACATCTCTCTGACTGTAGCTCACATGTACCTGTCGCTACTTGGAGCAAATCTCCATTGCGGCATTTAGATCATGAATGTTGATTCCCTTGGTGGCTCTTGCTGAGGTATCCCACCCAATTCACCTATTATTTCTCCTAGGTCATCTCCTGCATCCAGTATTCAACAATGTCAATTCTACCTGCTTGCTGTCCCCTGGAATTCTTTAGAGTTTTCTGATTACGTCTTCCCTTTTCTTATAGTGGGGCTCAGCCCACTGAATTGAGGAGAAAATCTGTTAGACATGCAAGTAAATATTTGTAGCCACATATGCATACAAATCTGGGGAAGGGGCAGGGAGCACTGGACTGGAAGTTTTGATGTCTCCATGAGGCGCCCAGCATGATATAGAGTAGTAAATCCTGTAGGGCTTGATGAATCACTGAAGGAAAGAGCGCAGCTAGAAACAAAGAGGGCCTAGAAGTGTCAGGCAGAGAGGTCTTAAAAAATATGATATATATTGATACATATTGACTATCTCTATCTTCTTAAATAATATCAAGTAAAGTAGTAAACACCAGAGTTCTTGAGCTAGAGACAATTAGAAAGATGAGAATGTCCTACTAAATCATTTTACTAACATTACTTGTTTGAGTTAAAGGTTTTTACCCTTTTAGCCATTTGTTTGAGGACCCAGGGTCTGAAATTCTGCTGTATGCCCAGCACAATGACAGCAATATTCATTGAAGATGTGAGAACTTTGCTTTCCTTAGAATCAACAAACAACAAAGCCAAACCTGCTAGTGACATTTCTCTGATTCCGTAGTTTCCTCCACTAACCAGTAGCAATTTCTATGTTAAACATTTTCAAAAAGAGGTGCTACAGAGAAAAAAAATAAACATTTGCCTGCCTCACATTTGTGAAAGGGTGATGTACTCTCCCATGATTTTAAATACTGAAGTTTTCTTGCTCCAGGCAGCCTGAAATTTCCTTTTCCACAAGCCTCACACATGCACAGCTTTACTTTTATTTGGTTTACCTATTCAAAAAACTGCTTACCATGGCAACCCTGGTCCACATGACAGGCAGCTATGATTTGCTTAGAAAAACTGCAAAAAAGTGTCATTTTTGTAAACTCTTTACATGAACATATTTTCTTTTTTTAGTAATTTCC
Organism: Noctilio leporinus; assembly: GCA_004026585.1. NCBI lineage: Eukaryota > Metazoa > Chordata > Mammalia > Chiroptera > Noctilionidae > Noctilio > Noctilio leporinus. The sequence continues at coordinate 82,080 of PVIW01003981.1, read as the reverse complement.
AGTGACTTTGTTGTGGTTGCAAAAGAACATTTATAAGTGAAAAAAATATTAAGGAAACCCAACACTTGCTCAATCTCAGTGATGGGTGGCGTTGGGATTATTATAGCCTTCTCAAATTAGGAAAATAGTTGACTTTCTATTTCTTTGGTGCTATAAAAGCAATTTTCAAATAACACTTTCCTGAACCAAGTCCTACATTTTACAAACAGGTGCTTTGGATTGCAGTCTTATATGAGAACAGAGAGCCAAAAATAGATGCAACCCAGTTTGAACCTTACTCCATGCCTCTGGGTATGTGTTCCATTCAGAAAAATTCAAAGATAGTTCCAAAAATCCTGCTATGGCATTGTGTGGTGGTGCTAACAATAGCAGTCAAGAGATTGTATGTGATCATGAACAATTATTTGCATGAGTGCGTTCACAGATTCAGCGAATCGCCTGCCAAAAGGCGGTGAATGTCAGACAATACTGCCATATTTCAAATTCAAATATTGGTATTTCTGTGATATTTATCTCTGCAGCACAAACACGTTTGGATCAATATGCTCCATGTCACTAGATTTGTAATTTGAGCACCCCAAAAGCAGTAACAAGCGCAACTTTACAAAACAATTGCTCACTATTATCCAAATCAGATTGTAATCTACACTTGGCATCCAGTGAGTGCGAAATGTATTATGCAAATGAGCATGGTGCTCCAGGCCCAGAGCATGAATGGAATTAGTTTTAAACTCAAGAGGAATCTGGCCATGACCAAATGATGGGGAAATATATGACCCAGAGGATTAATTGTTCTTAAGGTTTATAATAGATGCTTCTTCCAGATGCCCATCTTCAGCTGCACAACTCAGTATAAAAGAGACTGGTGAAAAATTATTTTAGACAGATCTTGAAAAAGCAACCTTTTTGATACTTTCACCTTTTACATTTTTGTAACATTCGAGGTTTTCTTTGTTGTCCTTTATTTTTTAAGTTCAAGGCATCATTTTAGTAGCTTTTTTTTTTTTTTTAAAGATTTTATTTCATTATTTTAGAAAGAGGGGAAGGGAGAGAGGCAGAGAGGGAGAGAGATATCAGTGTACGGTTGTGTTTCACCTGCCTCCAGCCACAGACCTGACTGGAAACCTGGTTTGCAACCTGGTTATGTGCCCTGGCTGGGGAATCAAACCCACGACCTTTGGGTTCGCAGGCTGGCGCCTTATCAACTGTGCTACCAGCCAGGGCCATTTTAGTAGCTTTTAAGGTTAATGTAAACTCAGGTAACTAATTTTTGACATATTACACATAGTATAGTAATTTTGTTACTTGTATAAAATTTTGGTAAAACTTTAAAGTAGATCAGCTGCAAATTCTGGGTTGAGCTTCTAAACATGTATTTTCTAGGCAAAAGTATCCTGTAGGCTGATTTATGGAAATTTTGCATCATCCATTGTCCTAGGTCAAAAACTAATTGAGAATCAGTTTGAGAACCAGGCTTGGATCTAAATGCTTTTATGTTCCAAGAAGCCAGAAATAATATTTATACTGCTTCCAAGCTAGGTCTAAAAGCCCATGAGCAAAAATAAATGTCAGGGGATTAAAAATACGTAAATAGTACTAAACGAGCAAGTGGATACTGTGGACAAATAAGTTAGGTAAGTTTTCAGACTTGAGCATTTTGGTTTAAGAGGGATTGTGAAAAACCAAACAGAATAAAACTAGTGACCTCAGCCAGACACAAACCAAAAGAAAAAGTACGGGGCTGGAAAGAACAGAGCAGGACTTTGACTATTAGACGCAGGATGAACTGAATTAATAACAGGTGACTCATTTGAAGAATTGCTATGGTAACTGAAACCTGTTTGAAGCAGGGCAGTACTCAAGAAAGTAGTTGTAATTAATGAGGGAAACAAAGAGGTGAATTAAATTATAACGGATGAAATGAGGGATTACGGAACTGGATCCCATTGTGTGGGGGCAGGTTGGTCAGAGCTGTAAAGAGGGCTAAGTGTCTACAGGTGTTGTCAAGTGCTAGGGGGTGGAGCAGATAATAAAAATGAGAGTTCATCATACTTTACCAGATTGCCTCCAACTTGCTTATTCTTGTGCTGAGTGTTGAGAGGTGGAGTAAAAATAAAATAGCCTTTTGAATGCACGTGGTGTCTTCTCGTAGAGTTCTCAAATGATGCTGCTATGTCAACATTTGGAAGGAGTAAATAACTCTGTTAAACATTGCTGACGTGTTGAATATGATAAAGACAGAAAGGTGTCCCAGTGCATTTAGCGTCAAGAGTAGTTTTTCTTGAGTGATGGGAGCAGGAGAGGAGTTGAAAAGTGAAGAACAGTAGTTTGCTGTGAAGGGAAGCAGAAAATGGTGTAACTGAGGAATAAGATGAGGGGTGCTGTGGAGATTTATTTGTATGATTTATAGAATGGCAAATAGAGAGCAGGTTCAAGGCAACTGAGTGTGGTGAACTGGAGACAGAGATGGCTCAGAAGAGGCCAGACTGAGTGAATGGGACTACAAGCTGAGGCCCTTGTTAGAGGGACTTTTCTTGAAAGAAAAAGAAACTTTGCCTCATTATATTAAGGGGGAAATATCTAAATGTGGGTCTGGTGGCAGGTAGATAAGAAAGTACTACTCTAGTTGTTTCTATTTTAATGCAAGAATGAAGCTGATTGGGAGGGAAAAGTTGATGTACAACATTGGAAGAGAGAGAAGTTATAAAATTGTCATCTTGGCAAGCAAGGGATGAAGCTTATTATATGAAAACTATAGGATTCTTGGACCATACTGAGAGCCCATCTGAGATTTGAATAATAAATGTAAAGTGATATCAACCTGCTGCACTGGGTTCCTTTTCTCTAAGTACCATTCTCTGTAGGTGGATTTGAATTTATTCAAGGCTGGGGACTCAGGGCCTCTGTGCCCATTTGGAAGCTTAGGCTTTCTTTATTCCCCCATTTATTAACTATGAGCCTTTAGAAAGAGTTTCTTAATTTGTCCCTATCTCAGTTTCTCCATCTGAAAAATGGATATAATAGTACCTATTTTGTTGGGCTGTTGGGAGGATTAAATTAAATTATTTAAAGCTACAAAATGCTTAGAATACTCTCTGGTATTATAAATACTCAGTTATTCTTAACTAATAACTCCCATTATATAAAGCATATGACATGCTCATGCTATGATGTTTTCTATCCTTATAAAGCAAAACAAGTAGAGTTTTGAAAAATTTAAACCATAATAATATATAACTTCCTTATATTAAAAAATACATTATTTTAGGAATAATTATTTTAAATAAACCATTCATAACTATAACATTTTCTAGTATCTGAAACTCAACATTTTACAGATTTTCTAAAACCAATCATAATTTTCACAGATTAAAGCTAAATGATAAATTCATTTCGAAAATGAGAATTCACTTATGAACTGTTTTTCATAAATTTTAGAACCTGGAAGATTTTGGTTCCATAATTTCATTCATTTTTACTTTCTGCAAATACTTTTCTTGAACCAAATATCACTTAAGTATATGTAAAGCAATAAATTGATATTACTGATTATTTGTGTAACTTTTAAAAAATGCTTCCCCATTATAAACAAGTAAACACTTGGTGTTTTTTCTGTGCAAAAGCCCCATGAGGAGCACCATTGGTATGTCAGATAGAAAAGGTAGAGCTGGTGGCTCTCCAGAGATTCATCAGTAATTACATTTGATCCTCAACATTAAAAAAAAAAAAAAAAAAAAAGGCAAGTATATGTTACTTATTTCATAAACAGACAAAAGATTTTAAAGTAAAAAAAAAAAAAATGACAGAGCTTGTGGAAGAGACTGTGACTCTTAATTGATCACAATCCATTTTAATTTTCCCAGAGCTAATGTAAGATGTCAACTGTGAGGATGATGTGGGATAAAGCCCTCAGAAAAACACAGAAAAGGATTATTACTACCATCATATTACTACTCTTAGTACTGCTGCTGTTACTACTCATTTAGACCGATTTCTCATGATATATCTTGCAAGACCTCCACTCAAGTCCAGGTATACCCAATATACATGAAGAAGTTCAAAGTTATACATATTGGTCCTAAAAATTAAAATATTCCTAAGTCCTGGCTGGTGTCTCAGTGGATAAGCACTGGCCTGTGAACCCAAAAGTTGCTGATTTAATTCCCAGCTAGGGCACATAACCAAGTTGCAAGCCAGGTCTCCAGCCAGGTGCCCAGCTGGAGGCAGGTGAAAGGCAGCCATATATTGATGTTTCTCTCCCTTTCTGCCTCTCTCCTTCTCCCTCTCTCTAAAAATAATAAATAAAATCTTTAAAATATATATTTATAAATGACAGAAGGAAACCAAAAGTCATGTGGAAACCATATAATGTAACATGACATCATATATATGAATATATATATATATATACACACACACACACACACAAAATCATGCCCCCTCTCCTACCAAGAATTTTTTTTAGCTTTTGTTCTTTCTTCTTCCCCCTTTAAAAAATGTTGTCCTTTCTTTCTGTTTTTGAGTAAGGAAATTTTAAGATTAAATCTGCCCCACAGCACAGTTCTCACCATGAAATGTTGCCTGAAAATCTATAAATCAAACAGGCCTAAAGACATGGGTTATTAGGGATTTAGTTTTCTCTGTTTTATTTTTTATGCTTAATTAGGGTACAGTTGATGTACAAAAAAACTGTATATATGTAATGTATACCATTTGATTAGTTTGGACATATACATCTGACATAACTGCAATTCAGTGAAACATATTCATTACCTAGAAAAGCTTCCTTGTGCCCTCTTTTTTTTTTTTTTTTTTTTTTTTGGTGGCAAGAACACTTTACATGAGACCTAGTCTCTTAAAATTTTAAGCTCACAATATCATATTGTTAACTATTGCCCCTGTGTTTGTATACAGTAGGTTTCTAGGTCTTAGGTCTTATTCCTTATTCATCTTGCATAACTATAACTTTACACCTGTTGAATAACTTCCTATTTCTTGCTTCCCTCATATCCTGGTACCCTATTTTCTGCATCTATATAAATCTATTTTTGAGAGCTCATATAAGTGAAACCATGTACTAGTTGTCCTTCGGTGATTGACTTATTTCACTTAGAATAATGTCTTCCATGTTTACTCATCTTGTTGCAAATAGTAATGGTTTCATTATATTTGAGTCTGAATAATGTTATGTAGTGCATCTACCACATTTTCAATTCATTCATCTGTTGGTGGACATCTGGGCTGTTTTAATATCTTGATACAATGAACACAGGTATGTAGGTGCTGCTTTAAGATCCCAATTTCAATTCTCTTGGCTATGTACTCAGAAGTGAGGTTGCTGGATCATACAACTGTTTTCCATCATGACTACATCACTTTACATTCCCACCAACAATATGCAAAGGTTTCAATGTCTCCCCATCCTTGTCAACACTTGCTATCTTTTGTTAGCCTTCCTTTATATGAAAGACAACTTTAAGAACAGAATCTGTTAGAAGGGAAACATGGTTGTCTTTTGGGTTGGGTTAAGATGGGAGAAAAAGGGCTGTCTTAGTTTAAAACTAAAGCTTTTAGCTAAAAAAAAAATGAAACTAATTAAATGAAAACTGGAAAGTTTAATAGAATTATTCACTTAAAATCACAGGTCATATCAACATCCATTGCTTAGTTAGACCAGAAATAACAATTTTATTGCAAATGGACTTGCTAGGCAGGAAAAAAAAAAAAAAATCACATTCTAGGATTTCATTTAAGAAAGCTAAAAGAGTTATAGCTAAACATTAGTTATCCATGGTTTTATAGTCTGTATCACATATAGAGTAATGATGCTAATTCTGTGATTATTTTGTTTGTTTTTTAATCTTATTAGCCAACATAGCAGTAATTTAAAAGATCTGTGAATTTTCTGCATTGTAAACATACACACACACGCACACACACATATTTTAAGACTTTCAATTGATTTGTCCAAGCGTTTATAATTTCAAAATATTATACCTAGTTTCCTAACATTTTATCTATAAAAGATTCCTTGCTATTATTTTTGCAAACTGATATTTCATAAAACAAATGATTAATTGAAATAAATGTTCTTGCTCTGAGACATCCCATTCAGCCTTACTACCTATAGCAACAATGAGCTGTAGAATCCTACCAGGCCTGAATAGAAGGATTCCTTTTCAACCAAGATGTCTGGTAATGTACGAATTGAAAGGAATTTGACTAAACCTTACCTAGGTATGGCATGAAAAATTCAACCATAGTCAATAGCTAATACTTGAGTTATGAGTAACTATAGTTTAAAACTCAGTTGGTGAGATTTGAGGGAGATAATTTTTCCCTTATTTTCCTGTTGAGGTTCAGGTAGCACATGGGAAGATGTAGGCGCTAACCATTCAGAAAGTTAGTAGTTCCAAACTAACAAACGGGTAGGATGTTTAACAAACAGGGAAACTGCTAATCACTACTGCACTATTGTGGTCGGGAGTGGCTCTTTGGTTTTGATGCTGATGCCTGCTTAAGAGATAATGACAACATTTTAAATTAAGGGTACAATCATAAATGCTTTATTAATATTTATTGAATGATTCAAGATGTAGTCACATCCTTTAATAACTTTTTATAACGCAAGTTATAAAATTCATTGGCAACATATTCTTAATAAATGATGCCATAATAAGCTTCTATCATGCTGCTGTAACACAGCTGTTGTTAATTAAAACAATGTATGCACCTGCTCATCCATTAATTTAAATTATTAGTATATAAAGCATGTTAAAATGACCAATGTAATTTTTTCAATAATCATTATTTGGATGAACCTTCAGCCACAAATGACTTCCCTTCATTCTCACAGCATCTGTAGCCTTTATGTTTGAAAACAAAAGAGAAAACTTAGGTCACCAAATGTTTGAAGGTGTTCCTAAGTTAATAATCTATGCAAATTAGTTTGTTTTCTGCTCTGTGTGTGCTAGATCTACTACCTGAAAATAATATTGGGGGATATAAGAGTTTTTTACGCAAATGATTTCGGTATTAACCTGCTTTCTTAAGGTCCAAGAAGTGCTCAAAACTCCACACCCCAACACTTTCCTGATTTCACAAAATATTCTGCCATTTGAAGATACATCTTTTCCCTTGATCAATTAAAGTGCTGTTCTTTGTCTGTATGATGCTATGTATTTTTTACACCTATCATGTAATTAATAAAATTCATAGAAGGAAAACCTTTATATTGCATACATTTTAGCTTTGATCTTACATAACTCTTTACTCCATTCCTCATTTATCTCCACTACCATACCTTTTCAAGTAATGTTTTCAACAGCATTACATAACAAAACCTTAATAATATAGCATGAAAAATAGGATGTTTCCTAACCAAGTCATTTAAAATAATTGTTGATTCTTTTGTGCACTAGTCTGCTTGGGCTGCCATAATACAAACCATAGATTGGGTTACTTAAACAACAGAAATGCATGAAGGTCTGTCCCAAAAGTATCCAGCCAAGCCAATGTCAGTATAATTGAATAGTTTGCATGGTTGATACTTCAATACTTTTGGGACAGGCCTCATATTCTTTCACAGTTCTAGTTTCTCTGAAGTCCAAGATCAAGCAACTGGCAAGTTTGGTTTCTGGTGGGAGCACTCTTTCTGATTTTCAGATTTCTATGTCCTCAACATGATGAAGAGGGTGTGCTCTCTGGAGTCTCTTCTTATAAAAACACTAATTTCATTGAGTAAGGGCCCTACACTTAGGACCTCAACTTAATTACCTCCTAAAGGCCCTATTTCCAAATGTAGCCCCATTAGGGACAAGGCTTTTATATATGAATTTGGGGGTTCAGGCACCACTCAGTTTGTAGCAATAAGGTTACAGATAGAAGAAAATAAAACCAATATTTTTTAACTCCTAACATTTTAATGTGGACATCTTGACGTCAAAGATTTTTTTAAAGGTTTTATTTATTTTTAGAAAGGGGGGAAAGAAGATAGAAAGAGAAGGGGAGAAACATCAATGTGTGAGAGAAAAATATATCGATTGCACACCCTCCGCCAGGAACCTGGATAGCAATCCAGCCATGCAAGTGCCCTGACTGGGAATCAAACTCAATGACCTTTGGGTTTGTGGTAGAACACCTAACCCACTGAGTCACATCAATCAGGGTGACTTCAAAGGGATTTTTAAAAGTTTGTATTCTGAAAAAATACATCTTAATTAATGAAAACAATATTTCCCTAAATTCTGTAAGTCCCAAATTCATCAAAATTTTATCCTGTTCATATCTCATCCTAGACAGATTTAGGTGCTGAGAATATAATGTTGAATAAAACAGTAAGGCTTCTGCTTCATGGAACTTACATCCTAAAGTGGAAAAAGACAGTAAGCTAATATATGTATGTAAATAAGAAAACATCTGATAGTGATAACTGCTATGAAGAAAAGATGATACTACACTAGAGGCAGTGCCCTGGGCTACTGTGGATTGTATGGTTTAGGGCACCTGAGGAGTCACAACACAATGAAAGGTAACATAATAAAGGGCAGCCCAAGCACTAAAAACAACAAATAAAAATGTTTGGCGGTTGCTTTCTTTAACTATTAAATTAAAATAATTATTCACAAAGAAGAAAACCTGCATTAAGCATCAACACACCCTTTTGTGTAGAGCTGGCAATTCAGAAATTTCTCATGGTTCTCTGTCACAATAATCCAAAACATAAAAGTTATTTGAAAAAAGTTTTGGTTAAGTTGTTCTTTCCTGCCCACCACTACTATTTTGTAATTGGACCAAGGAGAAAACTAGTTCTTCTCTTCATGTATCTGGATTGACATGTTTTTAATCAGTGTATCCATGTAACTGTCTACAACCATAAAAATTTAGGAACAGCTTGGAAAAGTTTAAGGCACAGATTCATTAAGATAAGAGAGTCCCAATATGTCACAATTTGACTTCCTCTAATGGCAGGTTGAGTCTAAGTTCTTGACTCAAGCTTTCTCCTGTTGGAAGCCATTATTAGTGTTTGGCCATTTTCATTTAAACATCTCACTTAAAACGTCTAGCAAGTGAATTAAATTCAATTAAATTCAAGTGACAACCAGTAGGAAAGAGAAAATTTGAATAATCAAACCTGGACTTGATTTGTACGGTGAAAATGAATGAATCTCATTCCTTTTGGTGAGTGCTGAGGAGAGCAGAAACTTCCAAAGCCTCTCCAGATGCCCTGAGCTAAAAACAGTCAGGTGATTATGAGTTACAGATGGTTCACATTTGCCAATAAAAAGGTGAAAATCACCCTAGTTGGCGTTATTCTCATTGGAGGCATTTAAAGCACCAGTAAAGGATTAAAATGAATTCAGCCATGAGTAAATGAAAAGGTAAGGATTGGTAACATGCCCTATGCTGATGTGGATACACTTGCACATTATAGTGCAAAGAGATGAGAAAATTCAGTTACATTCACAGAAAAGTCACATTAGGAAATATATGAAATGAAAATCCAGGTCAATATTGAGACAAAGGAATCCAGATGACCAACTTGTTTGCCTCTCAAAGACAATGAAAATAGGAATGATTCATCCTTTGCTATTTATATTCTCGGATAGCTTCTAGCTCAAGCTCTGCGAGTCTCCAGAAACTTGGATTTTATAAAGTAGGCAAAAAAAGTAGCCTTCTTTTATAAAGAAGGCGAGGGGTTTGATCCTCCTTCAAGCAGCACTGATACTTAGAAGGACAATAAAGTTTGTGCATAGTCCTGCACACTGACTGTTACTATCCTTCCCAAACTGAATCCTTAAAATCATGCTAAGAAAATATGATTCTTACAAAACTGGATGTCTGAGATTGCTTTTTCTACATTCTTTTAACAGTGCAAAGGAAAATATGCCTTCATGCTATCATTCTCCTCAGCAAGTATTACTGGTACAATTACCTTCCCACACATTTGCTACCTAACAGAATCTGGAGAGCATAATTGAAATAGTGAATCGGAGTATTGACACCCAAGGTTTAAATCACCTCAATGCCATGTAAATTGAGCTGAAATTTATTTATCATTATTATTTTAAAAGATTTCATTAATTATTTTTAGATAGAAGGTCAGGGAGGGAAGAAGAAAGGGAGAGAAAGATCAATGTAAGGTTGCCTTTCACCTGCCTCCAGCTATGGATCTGGCTGGAGACCTGGCTTGCAACCTGGTTATGTGCCCTGACTGGGGAATCCAACCAGCGACCTTTGGGTTCGCAAGCCGGTGCCTTATCTACTGGGGCACCAGCCAGGGCTTTGAGCTGAACTTTGTTTAAACTCTTCTGAAATATTCGTTTGAGGTGGGTAGAGTCACTGTTCTTTTTATTTTTAACTTACTTTTAGTCATTTCTTATCTTAAAGTTGCTGCATGTTTTAAACAGTCTTGCTTGCCCTGCTTTGCTTATAAATTCATAAAAGCTTCTTTTTTCATAAAAGCTTTACTCCTACCAAGTGAAATTGCAGCTTGCTACTGCTGCCTGCCAACCTCGCTTCCCCAAATTTTGCAGATTCATCTGTCCCTTGAATCTCAACCACCTCTTTCCTCTCCTTGTCTCTTTGCATGGTGATACTTGTATTCTTCTAACCATGTGTTTTCATACCAACAAACCTTTACAAACACTGCATCCCCTTGCCTGTCACATTCTTTCTTTTCCCCTCCATGTTATCCAAAGTGCTTTTCTGACTATTTAAATACTCGTTGTCTTCCAGACCCAGGCCAAGTCTCCCTCTTTTTTGATATGCAGTTGATTCTCCTAACAAGAAGTAGCCATTTCTATCACGGACCTAAATTACAACAGCACAGTGTGATTTACACGAGTTATTTGTGCACATGTTTTCTCCCTTAAGAACCACATAGCCCTCTTTGTAACTGACTTAAGGACTATGACCATACCTGGCATGCAGCAGGCAGCTGATATTCATTGATTTAAATTGGCTTTGAGAATATGAATGATTTCTTTTGGCATCTATCTTGATCTCAAAAGGAACGGTGATCACGCAGCTGAGGCAAAATAGCACTGTTGAGAGGAAGGAAATCTACTCAACAGCCAATCAAATCTTCTGTAAGTAATCACAGATTAGAACAAGCTTGTGCTGGAAAATCAAGATCGGGCAGGTTGAGTTTGGAGCTCTTGCAAATAAGCCTTGAAGACTCTCAGAGTATTACCGTAATGAAACGGCTCCCTCTGCAGAGTAAGACAGACTGCTTTTGCTCAGTCATCAGTCAACTGCCACAGCTACTTGTTAATTAATGGAGCCAAGTTTCTTCCCTGATGGGAACTACACTTGGTTACATTTGTGAAAGGAGAATTGATTTTGATCGACTCAGTCCCTCCGTTTGCCATGTCACGAACGTGTAGTTGGATGACTAATTGAAAGACTGGCCTCTCATTTGAAAGCTCTGTGGCCCCTTTGCCTATAAGCTACTTCATTAGGCAAGTGCCTATGTCGAGAAGAAAATCTTCCTCTGAGTTGATAGAGCTGTAGCTATGGTATGATGGAGCCTAGTTTGGTAAAAAGAACACTGGTCAGGAAGGTAGGAGCTTGGATTCTAGTACTGGACCAGCCCAGGATTCAATGCAGAACCTCTGAGAGCAGGTTTTAATGAGCTTTGTCTTCAGGCACACTTCTTGAATTCTAACTCAGCTGCTTCCTGACTCTCAGACCTCTTGTAGGTGATTTGCTTCTCTGAGACTTATTGCCCTCATTTCTAAGATAGGGATAAGAAAAATTTGTTAGGAAATCAATTAAGCTCGTTGAGGTGCTATCAGGAAAAAAAGTCTGACATAGTGACCAGCACAAAAACAATAAATTTTGATCTAGATAAATATTAAATAAATGTTTATTTTCACCCTACACACCCAATATTTTTGTTTCTTTATCTGCTCATGATGGAATAATATCCTGCCTTTCTCAGAGTGGGCAGGATTGAACAAGCAGGACTTACACTAAGCAGCTGCATCTTCTTTAGGTTTCCTTAAGTATATAATTGGGTGGAGTATTCAAAGGCACCGGAAAAACAGGACCTAGCACTGACCTTGGTCATTTAAGCAGAGGAACAAACTATTGAAGCAGAAAATACCCCAGACATGGGCCTCAGCCTGGCTTGTGTGATGGGAGGAAGATTAGGAGCAGTTCACATAATAGTGAAGGATTTATATGACCATTTTCCTCAGTTATGCATATCTTAAAAGATACACATTGGTTAAGACCACATCAAATTCAGTGAACTAAGATATTTCACATAATGCCATGAGTGATGAACAGAACTTTCCTCTCACTGAGGAAATCTTCTGAAAGGGTCATTGGTCACCTCATCCACAGAATGGGAATAACTGCTTAACAGATGCTTGCCTCCAATGGCTGTTACCATGATCTCTGTACATTTGGCAAAGACATTAAAAAACGGGTATATATAAAATCTCCAGATTCTGATTTTAAAGGTTTCAATTCAGTGTGAGGCTTCCCAGTGATTTCTAAATTCCCACATGTGGCTGCCACTTGATAAATATACTCCATTATAGATAAAAACAAATTTCTGTACTAAATTCATTACTGAAAGTGCATCTGCAAATCTATTTTGCCAGTTAATATCTACATTAAGGTTCCTTGATTAGAAACCAATTAACTTTAAATAACAAGGTAGCTTTGATTCAAAAATTCATGTTTCAAGGCAGGCTGCACTTGAAGTTATTGATGAATTACATTTTTTGGAAAGACATAAGATACAAGAAGAAGTCTGTGAGAACCTGTAATTCTAGGAAAGGCATTGAGTATTTGTTCAATTTTCTACATTCTTTTTTCCCCCACAAAATATGCATTAGTTAACATATGCTGACTATTCTCAGTAATTATACACTGTGGAAGAATGTCACACTTTATTCAGTGTTTCAAGTCTCTTTAATCACTATCTTGAGCTAGTTTCTATATTTAAATACTTGGGGGGAAAATCTTTGAAGGGGAATTTAAACTAACAACCACTGGTTCCATCATCAGCTGGGGGCTTAATCACCAATAGCATAGTCATTTAAATTAGCCTCCCGTGGATGATTAGACAGTGTAGCCGATGAGCTGGTGTGAGGCACCTGTGTAAAATGGGCAGTAAAAGCCATGGAAAGACTCACTCCCAATTAATAAATGAACGAAAAACTAATGACCATCTCATCAGTACTTTGGATGACTGATTTCTTATTGTCAGTGGTTACTTTCCCTTTGAAACAGCTAGTCTTATTTCTTATTGTGGAAAGTGAGTGTACAAGGAAAGACACATAAGTTAGTCCATCCATTTCTCCATGTCCCTGCATTCCTTGTAGAAAAATAAAATTCATTTGAAGGAGCCAGTATGCTCTTGTACTGTTTTTCAAACCAAAGTTTGTCACCCATTGACAAGTTGTGAAATTCATTTAACGGTGGTCTGGTCTGAATGTGTCTCTCCAAAATTCCTATGTTGAAATCCTGACGACCACATATGCCGGTATTGGAAGGATGGGGTCCTCATGAATGGGACATCCCTAGCCCTTTCCACCATGTGACTACATGAGAAGGAACTGACTGTGAGCCAAGAAGAGGCCTTTACCCAACCATACTGATGTTTTGATTTTGAACTTTCCAGCTTCCAGAACTATGAGTAATGAATTGCTACTGGTTGGTGGCATTTTATTATAGCAACTCAAGTGGGCTAAAACAATGGATCATGAAAATCACATAATATGTATTTTTTCCTGTGAGTTGCATTAAAAATAATTGAAAGCCAATGAGTTATTTACATGCTGGATTATATATTAGCAATTAAGTGATGCTTTTTTGGCAAGGTAAATTTCCATCATGCCAGATTATTAAGATGTGATTCAAAATCAATAGGTCATCTGCTATTTTCTACTACATATATAGAAATCTGTCCCGAAAGTATCTAAACAATGTCAATATAATTAAAACAGTTTGTATGGCTGATACTTTTGGGACAGACCTTATATGTACTTATAATAACTACTGAAGTTATCAATTACTTTCTGAGGCAGTCTGATCCTTGTCATACAACCAGAGTGTAGCATGTTTCCAACTATAAAACGGGTGCTGTAATTTCTATTTGCCAAACATACAAGGGTAAGAGGGGAGAGGTACCAGGTTTTGTATGACTAAAACTTTTATAATTATGCTGCCCTCTTTAAGGAAAAATGTCAATCTACAAATACAAAATTAGGTTTGAACAAAAATATTTATAGAGAACAAGAAAAGAAATTATAACAAATTCCTAGAGGGTGGAGTTACAGGTCTCTCATATATATCTTTGGACAGTTTACCAAAAATGCTTATATAGAAAGGCTTCCAGACTTCCTGAAACACTCTACAATTCCTAGCAATTTCCAACATTCAAAGGAACTCTAAAGCTCACAGCTTCATGTGCATGTACATATTTGTCTGCCTGAAAAAATGATGCATGTAAGGGAGCACACCAGTGATTCAAAGACCAGGAATTCATAGGGCTGCAATATTAGTACTTACAGAGTAAGGCTTTAGATGTTAATACAAGGGATGGGGGTTGGTTCTCCATTTAGTAACCTGTGACTTTGAGCAAGTTACTTGATCTCTCCACACCTCAGTTTGCAAAACAAAGGTATTGTTATTATCTGTCTTAATGGGCTACAAATGGCACTATACATGCAAATCTTCTAGACACACAGTATGTGCTCAATGGACATTTATCATGGTTTCACAGGAACCTGTAGTCAAGATTTAGTTTTGGATTCTAAACTTCACTCTTAATCTTTCTGTCTTTCTTCCTGTATAGTGAGATAATGTCTATTGCCTAGGAAAAGACATTACAACGTGAACAATATAATCAGAGCTCCTTAGAAGAAAGGTAGATAGATAGAGACAGACAGATAGATGGATGATAGTCGTGGGTGAGCATAGGTAAAGCAGCAATATTGATAACCACTAAAGGGAGCATATTAATAAGATGAATATATACTAACAATGTAGCTAACTTCCAGAACTATGAGTAAATAGTAAATAGTCTAAGGTAAGCAGTCCTTAGAATAAAATAGTTTTTTAAATTCAGATTTATTACATGTAAGTAAATAAATGATAGGTTACTTGCAATTACCATATTGATTACCTATAAACAAATTAGCACTGAGTGGTTTTTAGCCCTGATCATATTTTCTAAATGGGTTAAAATATAGTATTTTAAATGATGATGTTGCTTAGAAAGTGTTTTCAATAGATAAAAAGGTCAATCTTTACCACAAGCCAGTTTAAGACCATGAGACATTGAAAATAATAACAGCAGAATTGGTAATATTTACTGCCTTTAATGAAGGGTAAAATGTATAAATATTTAACACATCAAGTTGAACTACTGTACTGGTACTCAGTCAGTTTCTGCTTAGAAACATGATTTTGTAGGGTCTTCACACATTTGTACATTTTCTAATCTCATTAGTACCAATATAAGGATTCCTAGCATTCTGTATAAATGAGAGAGAAAGGGGAGAGGGGGAGAGAGAAAGAAATAAAGAGAGAGAGAAAAGAGATTTTTACATCTTAGATGAAAAAAAAAAGTCTACTTCCATTTATGTTTCTCTTGCCCCATTAATAAGTAGTAAAACCCAAGCTCTCTTTTTGATTAAAAAGCATATGTTAAAATATGGATGTATTTGTCCTTTATATATTGGGAAAATAAATACTCATAAAAATCAAAAACCATCTTTTTCTTGACTACCAGCCAATACTAAAATTAACAGTTAATTCTTTGAAGTATTTCTGTAAGATACTTCTTTCTTAAATTATGTAATAAATAACTAACATTTCTACAGGGTAAGAAGATGAACTAAATTCAAATGCATTTATTACAGACTTTTACCTATAGAAATAAACACAAAGTAAGTGGAAACTTTATCTTTTCAAATCCTGACAAACTCCTCTTGGACCCAGAAAATCCCACAAACTTCTGCACTGATGAAGACCAAACTCAATATGCAGAGATTCTGGAAGACTTTTCCAGGATTCTATCTCTCTAACTGGGTCTGATTCTAAAACTTTTATTTATAGGAGAGAAAAACCTATATTCTAATTACATTTCTTAAGTCAGAAATGACTCAAAGTTAGTATTCTTATTAAAAAGTTTTTGAGCTAAGAGGGACCTTTTACATTTCAGATTAAGAAGTACAGACCCGGCTATGAATCCACTTCCATCTGATGGTAGAGTGGAGTCGACAGTCAGGTCTACTAACTTTGGATAGAGGGTATTTCACATCATTTTACCCGGCTTTCCACCTATTAGATTCATGTTTTCTCCTATGGAAAGGTCTTTTTAATGAGATTCTTATTTGCTAGTCAGGTTATTAACTGGAGGCAGTGCTTTGACTAAAAGAGAATCAAAGTATAATGTATATGTGCATACCATTTTGGAAAAACACAATCTGTGAGTATGAAACAGTCCTATGGCAAAATCTGCTATCACTGCCTCTGGGCAGGGGAGGCTATTGGAGCCACACAGTAAATAAACACCTTCAAAGTGGCACGGAGACTAGAATTTGCCTTCTCCTCAGCCAACATGTACAGAACATATGACAAACTGTCAACATCTGTACTGTAAGTTTTTATGCATAGGCATTGTGCCTTTTTTAACCTCATGCCTTGAGCTTCACAAAATTGCGAGCACTCACTGTGATTTGGGTGAATTAGGGACAGGAGATATAGGTTTTAAAAAGGTGGTATTTATCTATTTATTTATTTGTTTATCTGTTACTGAAAGAAGTCTACCCTTTAACTGTAGCTAGCCACATTGCTGTGGAGACAGAAAATCACAAGGAAGAATTATGCAGCCATATAGTCATGTACATATAAAGCAGTAGGTAGCTATTACCAGAGGAGAAAGGGTAAGAAATCTTTTGTGGCCCCAAAGATCTTTTGAGAAGCAAACAAGTTGCCGCATGTATACAGGACCCAAGAAAATTTCTGGGTGGGAAGTTTATCTAACTTATTCGCTTCTATGGCTCAAAGTCTAGGATGAATTGAAATATTCCCAAATGTTTTCCAATCACAAAATAGATTATAAGAATATACTTTGAGAAGCAGGAAAGTAATGACCAAAGGAGTGGAAGCATTTAGAAATTTCCCTCCCTACGTAAAACTAAGAATGGGACAGAGCACATTCTAGTAGTAAAAGAACTTTAGAAAACTAGTATGTGCTGTATTTCTGGTTATTTAATTTATCTTCATTATTATTATTACTATTACCTTAGCAAGCTTAAGAAGATGATTGGAGCCAGATATAGGTGGGGGAGAGTGTAGCCAGTATTTAAAGGAAATTGAGAAACTCACAATAAAAAATGTATTCTTTAACTCAAAGGAAATCTGAAAAAATTGGTTTAATGAGATTACAATGGGATAATTTAAAAGACCAGAGTATTAAATGTGCTCAGTTTCCTTTATATTTGAATTCTGCCTAATAGGCAAAACATAGGATACAAATAAAATTAACTATATACTCCAACATTCTTAAGATTTGATGAAATTTTGATGGGCATTTTTATTTTCAGATGAATTAGCTGGCCCAAAATGGTAATGATTAAAAAGAACTTATTTGTATTTTGCTTAAGTTGAAGTAGTATTCATAAAGAGATATATAGTAGTTCCCCCCCTTATCAATGGTTGTGCCTTCCACCCTATCAGTTACCTGCAGAGACCACATTTATGTAACTTTTATCACAAAATATTGTTATAATTGTTCTATTTTATTAGTAGCAGTTGTTAATTTCTTACTGTGCCTAAGTTAACTTGATTATCTGTATATTAAACTAAGTAAACTGTATAGCATGTATATATGTATAGGAAAAAAACAGTGTATATAGGGTTTGGTACTCTTTGTGGTTTCATGCCCCCACCGGGGATCTTGAAACATACCTTCTGTGGGTAAAGGAGGACTACTGTAACTGCCAATTTGTAGTTTACATCTCTTTTCCAGAGCTGACTGAATCTACTCCTTTGTACCTTCTCAAGAAGAGATTTGTCTTGGTTTACTTTATACCAATAACACCTATTCCGTTCTATCCCAATAAAATTCCTTGGTGAAGTTTTGAATTCTTCACCAATTTCTCATTTGTCATTTCAATGAGGAGAGTTCTCAACTTTCTTTTCCCAACCTATAATAATTATATTGTATATGCTTTTCAATTTAAAAGTAAAGGAAGGTATTAGCATTCCTCTATGACTATTTTGTTCTTTTCTCAGAGTATAAAATATTTGATAACCATATCTATTGCAAAATTTTAATTAAATACAGAATCTTAAAATAAGGATGTTTAAATGCTAGGTCTGAATTATGTATACAGAATAAATATGGCAAGAAAATCTTTCAGAAACATAAGAAGACCTGGAAATTTCCTTTAAGAAGGATTGTTCCTTTTTTAAAGTTTTGCTTCATTAGGCAAGTACTCTTTCAAAACTTATATAGAGTTATACAAATAATTATAAAATCACTTAAAGTATAAAAAATAACTTATGGCCCTGGCTGGTGGCTCAGTGGATAAGGAGCCGGCCTGCAAACCCAAAGGTCGCTGGTTCGATTCCCAGCCAGGGCAACATAACTAGGTTGCAAGCCAGGTCTCCAGCCAGGTCTGTAGCTGGAGGCAGGTGAAAGGCAACCATACATTGATATCTCTCTCCCTCTCTGTCTCTCTCCCTTCCCCTCTCTCTCAAAAAAATAATAAAATCTTAAAAAAAAAAAAAAAAAAAAAACTTATGAAGAGATAAACATTATTCAACATAACATAAATTGTGAGTAGTTGTGACTGCCTTGAGTGGAAAAGAAACAAGGGAATATGCTATATTCTAAACAGAAATGGAAGCAGAAATTTTACTTTTCATGATTTTATTTATGCAACATGAATGAAAGCTCATTCTTTATAGGGACAACAAACAAGACAATCACCTATCTGACTCAACAAAATCAGTGAATAATTGAAATTACATAGCAATAGAAATTAATATATGGTTAGCAGCACTCTGTTTCTTGTGCTTGGAAGTTGTGCCAATCTTTACGCTTAGTAAATATCGGTGACCTACTGAAAGCAAACTTAGCAAGAACTTAAACTTTCATTTCGTTATTTTTACTGGTCTTGTGTGAACTTAGATTCTCTTATTATCAGGGTTTGTAATACTGCAGAATCAGGATCAAACCTGGATCTGTCTACCCCAATCTCATTTGAACTCATAATCTCTCCTCACATCTGTGGGGTGTCTAGATGATCATATAGACACTCATTTTAATAAAGCAGTTCAATTAAAGTATTTATTAGCAAGGACCCCATGGGAGAAGCCACATTACAGAAATACTTGTCTGAGAGGGGTAGAGAAATTAAGCCAAACTCATTAGCCCTAAAAACTAACACAATATTCTACAAAACCATCAGAAATCAGCATGAACAGAAACTTAGTAGATAATGCCACATGTTGGGTCCATTTTCTAAATACTCAAAGCATTTCTGTCAGAAATTTTGCTACATGTATGCTTAGATTATGCATGTTACTGATATGTCATGCCTATATACTGAGTGGCATTAGTTTGGTAATAAACTTGTAACAACACCTTACAAATGTATCTTATCTTGTGGTTAAAAAATCAAATGCATATTAAAAAAAGTTAGAAAATGACATAAAGCATCTTATAGCCTATACAGGTGTCATGGGAGGCAGTATGGTTCAATATTCTGAATTAAAAAGTCAACTTTATCAACCACTATTTGCTTGCATTTGGGAAAGTTACATAATAAGCCTCAATTTTTGCTATCTATAAAATGATTTTAATAATGGTATTTTACTCATTGATTTAAGAATGAAATGAGGTAGACAATATCAAGCATTTAGTAAATCATCTGGCTTAAATTTTCAACAAAAATATTTGGTGATAATAATGTTAATAATAATATACCTAAACAAATTCTTCTCTTGCTATAAAAGTATACCAAATGATATAGATGAAATATGTTGAAGAAAAGCTGACTTCTGCTTTCAGTTAAGATAGAATCGGTCAATGCTTATTCTCACAACAATTATAATAGCTGAAAAAATTATAGAAAAAAGCATAACTTTGACAGTATCAGAACTGTACAAGCAATGAGAACTAGAAGAACTAAATTTGCAGAGAGGGGAGAAAAGCGAACTGGTATATAATTTTTCCCTGTAGCATATGCTGATGCAAGGCACAGGCCAGAGGTGCGAACCAAGGCATGGTAAACTGCAGGACCACTACTGGTGGAAAGAAAAACAGACAAAACATCTAGAAATCACAGAGGATGCAGTGACAAAAATAGTGACCTAAAGGGTCTTGAACAAAAGGCCAACTCTGTCTATACAAGGCATTTGCCAAATTTGAAGGTTCAATGGAAAACAAACCTAACTTGTAAATCTGTGAAAAGAGTCAAATAACCCTGGTTTTTGTGCAGTTTAGAAAACAAAAATCCATCAGGAGTAGGAGACCTAATTTTAAGAGAGAAAGAGAGAGAGAGAGACAGAGAGACAGAGAGAGAGAGACAGACAGACAGACAGACATAGACAGAGACAGAGACAGAGAGACAGAGACAGAGAGACAGAGACAGAGAGAGACAGAGAGAGAGAGAGGAGGGGGAGAGGGAGGGAGGGAGGGAGGGAGGGAGGGAGGGAGAGAAATCTCTAGCAAAAGTTGGTACTAAGTTTAAAGTTTAAGGATCTATAGGTACTTTTTGCTAAGGACACTTACTAATGTTAAGAGTAGATAGAGGTTGGGAATCCATGCTTGATCTGGCAGAAGAGGCTGTTGCAGAGATATGAAGAAACCAACTGATGTTTTGGCATTTTGTTTAGGTTTTACGGAGCTGAAGAGACAAAAATTCATCAGGTTCTCACTTGAAATCCCTTGTACCCATGCTCTGGAAGTCAGATGACCTGGGCATAGACTTGAATGCTGCTGAAATTGCAGCCCAGCCTCAACACAACCTAATCCCTGATTGTATGGAGATGAAATCCTCCAGTCCGACCCTACTCTACAGTCTATAATTTTAACAGAAAATTCAATCCTCTCTGGCAGAAAAAAATACCATATAGACAGTGTATGGATTTGAAATACACAATGTGTGGCATTTAATAAAATGCCAAACAATAGAAGCAAATCTCTAAATGAGTCACATTTTGAATTATCGAAGATAGTTTTGGTTGTAATAACTGGGGGAAGGTGAGGAAGGGAGTGGTTTACCATTTAGCTAAAGGTAAATCACAGGGAGGCTTGCTAAATATCTTACGATGCATTGAACAATTCCCCACAATCAAGAATTTTAATATTCAATTCCAATATTTCCCTAAGTCCAGGAAATCTGGATGTGATTAGATATTATTTTTGTGTAAACTACAAAAATTGAAGGAATATTTTGACATCCTAAACTTTATTGGCTTTTGGAATGTTTATAATAACTATGTGCTCATCAAATTTAGGTAACCTTTACAAAAGCTTCATTTGACTTTTTAAAAGGTGGTAACTTTCATATTGGAATTGAATGAAAAATTAAGCCAAAATTTTCAATATATAGATTATTGTATTTTGGTGATCACACAGATGTTGGGAGTTTGACCAATTGTGATATTTTCTTCAACATGTCACTAGAAAAGATGATACCCCAAAACCAACTTGCAAAATATATTTTTCTCAAAACATATTACAACTTAAGAAATGCTCCATTTCAGCATGCTTCAAAACCCATTTTAAAAAAGCATTAGGTTTTAATTAATGCCAACTATTGAGGTTGAGATTAGTCATCTCTATTGCTGTTACTATTTCTTTCAGTTACCGCCAACCTTTTGTTTACAATTCTGTTTAATAGGAAAGTCAACTGAAAGAGAAGTAAAAAATACAAAGGAGGAAATCTGAACTAATCCATTATGTTATTTTCTAATATCCCTAGTCAATTTGGGATAGGGGTTAGTATAGTCTATGAAACAAATTACAAATCTGTAAATGTGCATTTTATTTTACATTGTAGGTGATCTAGAATAAGTATAAGTGAACTAAACCAATGTTTGTGCATGTGTTATTATAATACTTTCCCTTAATATGCTTAACAGCATTAATAAAATTAATGTTTAGAAATAGCATTAATGAAAACAGTTTTATTAGGTTCTGAAATTTTTTAAAAATACAGGGTTGTGCCCTATACAACAGAGGACTGAGCTTCTATTGAAATCTTTGAGTTACTAAGTGACTAATCCTTTAAAGTAAAATTATACCTGGCATATGTAGATAAATTATATAGTGGCCTATCAATGTTGTTTCACTTCTCTATTTCCCAGCATTGTTGACAGAACTTCACCTAATGATTCTGACAACCTACTCTTCTGGTAATCTGAATAAGTTAAATTGAAGTTGGTTAGAAAATGGGTAAAAGGTATGAAAAAACATTTACAAAAAGCATATAGAGATGCAGATAATCACATTAAAAGATGTTCAACTTCACTAGCCATCAAAAAAATACAAATTAACACTATGATGAGACATCACTACCTATGTATTAGAACACCTGCAGCAAACAATAGTGACAACACTAAATACTGGAGAGGATGTAGAGACTAGATCTCGCACACACTGCTGGTGATACATAAATGGTGAAAGAAGCTACTCTAGAAACAAGTTTGGCAGTTTCTGAAAAAAACTAAACAGAGATGTTTCTGCTTCTGGAAAGGCAGAGTAGACATACACATTTTTTCCTATTTCCTTAAGTCCAAGTAAAACCCTGGACATGATAATGTAAAATAAACACACCAAGTCTTTGAAAAGTGGAGAGAGGGCAGACATGCTCAAGTCCTTTGGATATAAAGGACAATGTTGTGGTGTGTTCTCTGATTTTTCTTTTGCTTTATATATACCAGACTATTTGCTAAAGTTGCCGGTAATTCCAGAAATACTAATGGGCCCAAACAGAAAAAGGACCAATAAAACCTAACTTCCTCTAGTCAAAGGACCAGTAAAGAGAGCCTTATAAGAATAAAAACTTAGAAAATATCCCTGGCCAGTGTGGCTCAGTTAGTTGGAGTGTCATCCCATAAATCAAAAGGCCATGTGTTTGATTCCCGATCAGGGCAGGATCACAGGCTCAGTGAAGGCATGTACAAGAGACAATTGATCAATGTTTCTTTCTTGCACTGATGTTCCTCTACCCATCTCTCTCCCTCCTTCCCATCTCTTCTTTCTAAAATCAGTAAGTCATTGGGGGAAAATTTTTAAAAACTTAAAAAATAACTGCTTTGCCACAGTTAAATATCAATAAACAACTCTACAAGCGTGCATTTGGTACTTAGCAAAATTGCCCAATTCCTGGGAAAACAAAAAACACCCTAACCTACCCATATGAAATGCATAACTTGAATAACCTTATGGCTGTATAGCAGAATAATTATACATCATGAACAAGTGGAGTATATTTCAAGGATGCAAGGCTACACAATATTTAAAAAGAAATATATATAATCACAATATTAACAAGCTTAGTAAGAAAAATCACAATATCACATCAACTAATAAAGAAAAAGCATTTGACAAAATTCAGAATTTTTAAATCTCAGAAAAAACAAGAGCAGAGTGGACTCCCTCAACTTGATGAGAACATTTCTGTACAAACTATAGCTACTACTAAATTTAATGGTGAAAGAGTGAATATTTTCTCCATAAGATCAGAAACAAGGCAAAAATAGTCACACTCACCACTCTTATTCAATACAGTGCTAGAATTTCTGGTTCATGCAAAAGACAAAGAAATAAAAGGCATAAATCACAAAAAAGGGAAATATAATTATCTCTATTTCTTACAACATGATTTTATATGTAGGAAATCTTGAGGAATCTAAAAATTAAAAACAAAAACACCTAGAATTAGTCAGTCTATTCAGCAAGGTCATGGGATACAAAATAAATATACAAATGTCATTTGTATATTCTAACAATGAATCATGAACACTGAGATCAATAATACATCACTTACAACGATGCAAAGAAAGATAAAAGAAACAGGTAAAAATCTAAGAAAACGTACATAGGATTTACATTTGGAAAACTACAAAATGCTGATGAAAGAAAAATAAAAGATCTAAACAAATGGAGGGACATACTGTACTCAGGTATTGGAAGACCTAACAAAGAAAATAAAATGTCAATTCTCCCAAATTTATGTACAGGTTTAACGTAATTTATGTCGAAATTCCAGCAATTTTTTTTTGTAAATACAGAAAAGAGTATTCTAAAATATATATATGGAAATCAAAAGAATGAGACTAGCTAATACATTTTTTAAAAAGAAAAATAAAAAGGCAGGAGAATCTGTTTATTTGATTTTCCTACAGTATTATATAGCTACAGTAATGAAGGCACATAGATGACTGGAACAGAATATAGACTCAGAAACAGACCCACAGAACTATGTCAAGTTGATTTTCAACAAAGGTGCAAAAGCAATTTAATAGAGAAAAGAGAATAATCAACAAATAGTACTAGAACAATCAGATAGTCAAAGGAAATAAAATCAATCACAATTGAAGTCTCACACTGATGCAAAAATTAACTCAAAATGAATCATGGACTTAAATTTAAAGTGTAAAACTAAATAATGTTTAGAAAACATTGGCAATAATCTTCAGGATGTGGGCTAAGTAAAGAGTTTAACTTCACCAAAATTAAAAACTTTTCCTTCCTAAAAAACCTTATTAAGAGGATGAAAATACAAGCTACAGACTGGGAGTTAATATTTGCAAATCATATATCCTACCAAAGATTTGGCATAAAAAAATAAAGAAAGAATAATCTCAATTCTATAGTAAAATAAAGAAAATCCAATTAGGAGATAGGCAAAAAATAGAAACCATTTTACCAAATAAGATATACAGGTTGCAAATAAGCACATAAAAAGTTGTTTCCCATTTGTCATTAATGAAATAGAAATAGTTCATTTCTGCCAGTTTACCTATTTTACCTGCTTTTATATATCTGTACTTGTGTTAGTTCAAGAATATTAGCTATGTAAAATAAATCTGGAAATAATTCAATTTTAGGAAAAAATATATAATTGCTATATATTTAATCCCATCTGGATTAAACAATACCCTAACAATAATAAGGTTTTAAAATTATGTCTTAAACCTTCAAAAAAGTTTCCTCCTTGCATCTACCTTGAAAGTCATAAAAAAGAGAGATTTTAAACATACTATTCCTCAATATTTCATGTAAAATTGGTCAAAAGAAAGGTCTGTGAAGTGATTGAATCAAAATTTCTCTTTCAAAGTGATATCACTCCCAGTGAGTGGTTTATAAAAATTCATTGCCCATAAACACACTCAGAAATAATATGAAATATTCCCTCTTATGTTTACATATATCTTAAATTTTGTACATATAAATTAAGTTTGAGAATCCAGATTAGTATTAACCATTTCTTTGTTTGCAACAGGTTGTAACACTTTCCTAAAGTTATGAAATAAGAATCTGTACAACACAAAGTCAAAACAATATTTTAGTCACAATGAGTTAGTAGTAGTGATCTCCCAGAGTTTTGTTTTTGTGTACAGAAATTGAATATATGTAGGTATAGTCATAAATCATTTTGTTTTTGCAGTTAACTCAGACTCGGTGGTATTTTTAAAATCTTGGTTATATTTGGATTTGTATTTCTCTATTATTACTCTTATTTTTGCAAATATGGAAGATTGAATTTTATCCTGTTGAATCTTATCCTAGACTAGCAGAATCCTTCAAAATTTTTTGTGATTTTTAAAAATAATTTTACTGAGATATAATTTTTTTGCCTTTTAAAAAATTGTTATATTTTTTACAGTTGTCCCAGCATTTCTATTGCTCTTCCCTGCCCAGCTCACCCCCAAGTCCCTAAATCAATCCCCTACCCTGTTGTTCATTTTCATGGGTCATTTATAAATATTCTTTGACTGGGTCTAGTCAAGATGAAATTTTTATGCCATCACTTTCACTCAGCAAAATTATGCAGTTCAGAATTGTGCAACAATCACTTCAATCTCCTCATAGAACATTTTCATCATCCCCAGTAGTAGTCATTTTCCATTCCTCCCTCACTCTTCTATAGCCCTAAGCTAACACTAACCTATATTCTGTCTCTATAGGTTTGCCTATTGTGCATATTTTATATAAATGAAATTATTAAATATGTGGGGCTTGCCATGAATTTTTCAATTATATAACATTTTTGAGGTTCATCCAAGTTATTGCATGTATTAGTATTTCATTCCTGTTTATTCTTGACTAATATCCCATTGCATGGGTATACCAATTTGTTTATTCATTTATCAGTTGATGGATACATGGGTTGTTTGCATTTCTTAGCTATTATGAGTGATGCAGCTATGAACATTCATGTACACATTTTTATGTGGACATATGTTTTTACATCTCTTGGGAATATACCTAGGAGTAAAGTTACTATGTTATATGGTAACTAAGTTTGACTAATTGAAAAGCTGCCAAATGGTTTTCCCAAGTGGTTTCACTATCTTACATTCCTACCAGCAATATATAAGAATTTCAATTTCTCTACATTCTTATCAACATTTTTCATTGTTTTTTTATTATAGCCATCCTTGTAGATGTAAAATTGTATTGTGTTTTTAACTTGCATTTTCCTAATAAGTAATAGTGTTGAATATCATTTTGTGTGATTATTAGCTATTTAGGTATCTTCTTTGAAGAAATGTCTATTCAACTCCTTTGCTCATTTTTAAAAATTGGGTTATTGATATTGTTATTATTGAATAATAAAGAGTTCTTTATATGTTCTGGATACAAATCCCCTATCAAATATATAATTTGAAAGTATTTTTTGTCATTCTGTTGGTTATATTTTCGCTTTCTTGATGGTATTACTTGTAACACAAGAGTTCTGAATTTAATTTTGATAATGTCCAATTTATCTATCTTTTCTTTTGTTGCTATGCTTTTGATGCCACAGCAGCTAACACACCACTGTGTATCCCCCAAATTACAAAGATGAATTTTTATATTTTTTCCAAAAAGTTTTGTTGTTTTAGCTTTTACATTTATGTCTATGATCTATTTTGAATTAAATTTTGTGTATGACATAAGGAAGGGATCTAACTTTGTTCTTTTACATGTGGACATCTAATTGTTCCTGCATCATGTATTAAAAAGTCATTTCTTTCCCCAATAAATTGTTCTGGGAACCTTTGTCAAAAATTAATTGACCATAAATGTGAGGATATATTTTTGGATTCTCAATTCTATCCCATTGATCTGTGTTTCTATCCTTATGTCAGTACCACACTGTCTTAAGAATCTTTTAAATTTTAATAACCACTTTTCTCACAAGAGAAATGTGTGAGTGTATGTGAGAAAGAGAAAATGAAAGACACCTTATTAAAATCTCTAGGAAGAGCAAAGAGAGCTTTGTTTTGTTTGAGAAAGAGAATCTTCCCAGAAGCTCTTATATGTCAAGAATATTTGGAAAACAAGATACACCATGTTGCCCGCTGGGTCTGGGACTGTGGTAAAGAATAAACAATGCACATTTGCTTATTAAAAAGTTCTGAGGAGCCAGATGCTGCTTATTTGAGAGAATTTAGGAAAGTCTGAAGCATGGGCCAGACAAGCCATTCATATGGAAAAGAAACTAGAAACAGCTTAAGTTGGCCCAAATGTTAGGTGGGGCAGGGCCTCAGGGAATACCCAAGGTGGGGTAAAAAGTATGAGGCAGGTTGACTGAGTCTTAGATATAATATTGCCTCCTGGCTCTGTGGCTTTGCAGGGAGAGACCTCAGAAAAGGAACAGTGACTTCTGCCAGCATTTCTGTCTGGGAAACAGCTGCCCCCAACTTTCGCCCTGGCACAAGACAATTCAGTTCCTCCCCATATGTCTCTGGAACCTTCCAATCTGCAGCTTTTGTGCTGGAGCTCAGAAGGAGTGAGTCTAGGAACTGCCATGGATTGTAGCAGTTTATTCCACAGACTCAATCCCCTTTGGTTTTTATAGCCAGAAGTTTTGGTAACTTTTCTTCCTGGCACCGGAACCTGGGGAGGGGGGGGGGGGACCTGGTGTGAGTCCAGGACTTCTCACTCCTGAGATATCCCTCCTGATTTTTATCCGCCACTCATGGATGTGGGTCTGTTCTGTATCTCCAACCCTCCTACCAGTCACAATATATTTTTTTCTTTAATTCTGTAGTTCTAGGATTTCTATTCAGCTTGATTTATAATGGCTCTGAATGATGGTTCTATAACTTAGTTGTAATTTTTGGTGTGGTTGTGTGAGGAGGCCATCTGTATTTACCTATACTGCCATCTGGAGCAGAAGACCCAACCTGCTGCCATGGGCCCTAAATATCTCACCAGACCCAAGCCTCAGCTGGGTCACTTGCCGGTAATCTGTTACATCTACATGTGGATCATTGCCATCCCCCTGTGGGTGGCTATGTCCTTCCAGTGGCAGTGGCTGTCCCAGTGGAAAGATAGACCACATAATGGAGGTGGGGGAGACAGGATTGTGTCCTTGACTCTCCCATTCACCCCCAACCAACATATAATCCAGTTGCTCCCCAGTTCTTGCTGGAGGGCTCCACTCTCACCTTCTTGCTCACATACCTCTTACTAGTTGGGCACTACATCAAGTGGTGTTGGTTCACAGTTTGGCCTTGCCTGGACACCTCCAAGCCCAGCACATCCCTCTGCAGATTGCTTTGTAGCTTTTTGTAGCTTATGCTGTGTGACCCTGGACAGAACACAGGTGGTGGCTGACTTTGGATGTGCCAACAACAATCAAGGTTCAACCACAACAGAAGAGTGTATATAGCCCATACATTGGGCACACCTTGAGTATCTAACTTGGGTAATAGTGGGGATTGTGCCACTGGACCCTACAGGACACCTACTACATTAAATTGCTCTATATGCCTTGGAGACATAGCAGCTCTACCTAATACATAGAAAAAACACAGGAAGGATGACAAAATGAGGAGACAAAGAAACATGGCCCAAATGGAAAAACAAAACAGAAAAAGAACAGAACAAAATAGATACAACCAAGCTACTAGAAACAGAGTTTAAAACAGTGGTTATAAGGATGGTCAGTGAACTTAGTGAGAAATTCAACAGCATAAAAAAGGGCATGGAAAACATTAAAAAGAACCAATCAGAAATAAAGGGTATAGTAATTAAAATAAAAAATAATTAATAGGGAACCAACACTAAAGTGAATGAAGCCAACAATTATCTCAATGATTTGGAATATAAGGAAGAAAAAAATACCCAATCAGAACAGTAAGAGGAAAAAAGAATCCAAAAAAAATAAGGATAGTATAAGGAGCCTTTGGGACAACTTAAAACATACCAACATTTGTGTGATGGGAGTGCTGGAAGGAAAAGAGAAAAAAGAAATTGGAAACTTATTTGAAAAAATAATGAGAAAAATGTCCTTAACTTTGTGAAGAAAATAAATGTACAAGTCCAGGAAGCAGAGAATGTCCCAAAGAAAATGAACCCAAAGAGGCCCACACCAAGACACGTTATAATTACAATGTCAACGGTTATATAAATAAATAGATGAAGAGAGAATCTTAAAAGCAGCAAGAGAAAAGAAGTTAGTTACCTATGAGGGAACCCCCATAAGAATGTCAGCTGATTTCTCAAAAGAAACTTTACAGACTAAAAGGGATTGGCAAGAAATATTTAAAATGATGAAAAGCAAGGACCTATAACCAAGAATATTCCACCCAGCAAAAGCTCTCATTTAGAATTGAAGGATAGATAAAAGCTTCCCAGACAAGAAAAAAAAAACAAAACTAGAGTACATCACCACTCGAGTACAACACTTATGAAATATTAAATGGTCTTTTTTAAGAAGATAAAACCTGCAAATCCAAAGGTTGCTGGTTCCATTTCCCAGTCAGGGCACATAAACCAGGTTGCAAGCCAAGTCTCCAGCCAGGTCTGTAGCTGGAGGCAGGTGAAAGGCAACCATACATTGATGTTTCTCTCCCTCTGCCTTTCTCCCTTCCCCTCTCTCTAAAAATAATAAATGAAATCTTAAAAAAAAAAAATTATTCCTGTACAAAGGATTTTTTGGTAGCTGATATCATGGGAGTTATGTCTCCCTCCATTATATGGCTTTGTGCATTTATTTTCTTCTATTTTTTCCAAATATTTTCCAGAAGCTTTTTCTTTAGTAATTTCAATTTACTTAAAATGTGTTTTTCTGAGTCGCTACTGTGTATTAGGGATGATGTTATATGTATTTTACTCATCACAATAACCCAATAAGATAGGTATTATCTCTATTTCACAAATGAGAAAATGGAGACTCCAAGTAAATTGCCCCAAGCTGCTCAGTTAGAAATTGTTGGACTTAGTCTTTTCATGTTCCAAAGTCTATATTAACAACAGCAAAAAGGAATGAGCTTGTTTGAACAGTGGTAAAACAATTGATTTTCTATCATCACTGGGCATCCAGGAAACTTCTTGAACTCAGGAGCAAAGAAGAGTATTACTAGGCTCACCACTGAGGAACTAGAAGATTGGCTTAATTCCAGGGACAGCATTGCTTTCTCTACTACATTCTCCCCAAAACTGCTACCAACATACACAGCAACTAGTCTCTTCTTTCTCCCTGTCCAGTTCATGCAGTTAATTCCTCTGCAGCCTGTGGTCATTTCCTTAGTAACATCTTCGCTGAAATCCCAGTACCCTGCATTTCCTCTTTAATCATGATTGTAATTCAATTATTAATTATACCCTGTATCTCTCCAACTACAGCATCACCTCTTTGGCTTATTCAATGTTGTCTTCTCAACTTCTAGGGTGTTTACTGACTCAGGGAAAGCTGAAGTAACTTCTAACTATGTGAGGTGATGGATGTATTAACTAACCATTTTGCAACAGATACATATATCCCGTTATTACATTATACACCTTAAACTTACACTGTGTTATATGTCAATTATATCTTTATAACACTGGAAAGAAATGAAAAGTTGTAAATCTGTTGGATGAATGGAGGAATTATTTGAATTATGTCACCTGCTTAGTTTTATTTATAGTCACTTTTGACGTATTATAGTTTGTAGTGAAAGATGCACATAATCTTAAAAGCCAACAATTATTTGAGCATATTTATATTTTTATCAAACTTAATTGTAGAAATATATTTCTCTCATATCTCACTGCTTCTCTCCCTCTATTTCTGTCTCTCCATCCCTCTGCCTACTATTACCCCTTATAGTTCGGTTGTATTATTGACAACTTGAATGCTAGAGGGCAAAGGGAAAGACAGAGTGCCAATTTCATTCCAAAAGCAGATTAATCCACTCTGTAAATAGTTGAGCTATAAATATGTATTATATGTTCAAAATTCAAAGCTTGTTAAAAATTTTCTCTCTGGTCTGAACAGTCATAATAAAGACATATTTTGTGTAATTGTGTGTATAACACAGGAAAGTATCTCTCTCCTCTTTACCCCTGGCTCGCCTTTCAAGTCTCCAACTCCAGGCAGGAGAGTACTAAAGGCAGAGAGAAGCAATAGGATCTAATATCATATCATTGCTGTATATAAAGTCTTTATGACTATAAAGTATGGGTTTTATCATCCACACTCAACCTTAGTTTTGAGGTTAGTTCTGTATATTTGAATATGCTGTGTATGGATGAGTATGATTTCTTTCCTAGGCCAGCTCACCATTGCTTAATGTGGACCTTAAATCAAGCCTTGTGGTACAGGCTGGTTATTTGCAGTATATTACAGACCTATGTTGATTAATTTCATAGCTGGGACTCAGAGTCGACCAGCTCAATCTTATGAACACTGTATAACACGACTACTGCAGCCAGTCTTAAAACATGCAATCTTCTTTTCAATTCTAATTTTAATATTTTGTAATAGGCTATATGCATCTCATTTGTATTTATAAATGGGATCCATGTGCGTTGAAAATAAAACTGCAAGCACAAGTTAATCATATATGCAGGGACTCTAGTATGGGGAATAAATATATACCCACCTATATCTGTAAGCCCTCACCCCAAAAATTAAGGAAATGGGGTGGGGGGTGGCTATCAGAGGTTCAGGTTACTCTCCTCTCCTATTATTAGAACTAAGATTACATATACTTAGAAAAATTTCCAGTAGGTGACTTCTAAAATTTCAATCACATGAACAAGTTTTAACATTAGTAAATAAATGATTTTTAACCTAGGAACACATTTTATTTTTTTTAAAAGAAAAACTGCAAATTGTTTCTACTTAACAGGCAAATATATACTCCCTCTTTGGGCTCCTAGGTCACAAAAGGTGGTTATCCTGTCACAAGGGCTGATTTCTGAAAAGTGTGACATGCATTTAGTTGTCAGTTCCTATCAGCAGCATTCGAATCAACATTACATCAGCAGCAAGACACACCATTTTATGCTCTTTTTTTAAAGATAATTAGAGTTCCCTTTTGTTGCAAATAAGATGTAAAACAGCTCTAACTGCTGGAGAACGTGATTAAAGTAACCTCTATAGAACCCCATTATTCTAGACAGATTCCTTCAGATGCATAATTTTCCCATTTTAAGAAAACATAATGCATGCATATAAAATTCAAATTGTCGAGACACCTCTAACAAAAATTAGTACTCTATTAAGGCATTCTTAGTAGCTGGTTAACATGTAAAACTCCTTAAGAGTATTTTAACATAATCATGAAATAATAGTATGTGTCACAAAAGGTAAACATTTTATGGTGAGAGAATTTTTCAGACACGATCCATGTATTTAACTTTTTTCTTAAAAAACTTTTGAAAGGTAACATGTGAGAAGTTGTACCAACATCCCAAACTCATTGAAATACACATGCAGACATTTCACATCATGTATTTCAATTCTAAGGCTGGTAATCATACACACTCATCAACACACATGCATACACATGTACACAGACTGCAGGCATGCACAAACATCGACATTTGTTTGAGTGCTTAACTGTTATTAATTTGAAACACTAATACTTTATCTATCATTTTTACCAGGTACCCTATAAAAGCTAAATATATCTAATTTAAATAAAATAGCAGATGTGCACTAATGCTGTATGTACTGCAGATTTCTTCTCAATCGTTGCTTTTAAAATATATATAATTTTCCAAATCCTGTAGTAAAAAATGGTATCAAAACAGATTTTTTAAATGACTCATCTCTTATTGCAGGTCTTATCCCCTTGCGAACACTACCTTGGATGGACGCAGCCACACAAGACATCCAGTGTCCTATGAAATAACTCAGTGGCTACTTGTCCATGGGTTGTCCATTAATCTAAGAAAATATAAATGCTGTTTGATAAACACACATAAAATGATGATTAGTAAATTCCACCATGATTACCCATACACTGACCATAACTTTTGCAGAATGGTTATAATTATAAAATCAAATTCTTGGCTGACTCTGTTGGGAACCTCAACATCTAACAAAATGTTATTAAAGAAGCCTACAAATGAATAATCATTCTCAACAATTCACAGCAGCCTTCACAGCATGCAAGTGGGAAAAATGGAGGAAGTTTTAAGGTTGGGGACTGATGAGGATGACAACAATCTCTGTCAAGAGAATGTATTGTGCAAAGCTTCTCAGGAGAAAAAATTTTCACCTGAAAAGAGACAGCATTATGAACACTGTAGAACTGTGGATCGTAGGACACTGATCTTATTAAGAACTAATGCTAATTTGCAGACTGTCTCCTGCTGAACTGGAAGTAAGTTTACCACTGGGTTTGTTAATTTACCCAGGACACCATTATCTTTGGTTTGACTTAATGTATCAGAGTAGAGGTCATTAACTGCTGGGCTCATGATTATCCAGCATGAATTACCGACAGGATAACCAAAATAGATATGGACTCTGACTTCATTTCTCTGAATGCAATTTTTTTCCTCAGCTGTTATTTAATTTCTATCTCAAAATACTAATTATTATATGTATGGATATGTGTATATCCATGTGCTTTTCTGGATAGAAGAGCACCATCACCAATGTTCACGATGGAGATTGCCATTTTGATTTGGTTTCCTGGCATTTCAGAATAGTAAAGCAATGACTAAATAAAGGATCCAGCCTTCTCTTGTGAAGGTTGCAGATAAGGAAAGTTATGGGAATTTTTAATCAGAGGAAAAAATATATAATTATTATGGTAGCTCTCCATTGTCCATTAGAGTGAACATTGACTGTTAAATATTCAAAGTGACGTCATCCTGAGTCTGCTCTCGCTGCTTTTGCAGACATTTTATTTCAACTATCTAGCAATCACAGCTCTAAAACGTATGCTGTATCCCAAGTAAACACTTCATTGGGAAAAAAAGAAAACCTGTGACATCTCACTGGTACATTTACTTTAGCTTACAGTTCAATAAAATCACTATGAACATTCATAAAAAGAAAACTTAGAATTAAAAGTTAAATAGGAAAGTGCATTCTTAAAAAATATTTGTAGTTTCTGGTTAAATAAACACGTTCTCATAAAGCTGCATGTTCAATCTACTTTATATAAGTAAAACAAATCAGCCAAAAATTCATTTACATTTTTTATAGTCTGTACTAGCCCACTTCTAATAGCAGGGAACACTTTTGTATCTCTGCATGCTATCTGTGGAAGGAGGTGAATTTTCATTTATTTAATGCAAATATTCATACAAGGTAAACTCTTTAGGCATAGATGAAGCATGCTTCCGGGCAGCTTTGCACCAATACAAAAATAACATGACATAATTGTACAATAAATGGAGTGCTGCCACCTCAAAATTACCTGCAGCAAGTGTCATGAATAAAGAGAAGAATACAGGGAGTTGCTGGTGCCTTTTTGCTACTTTCTAAGTTGCTTGGCTCACAAATTATTTAACTCTGATCTTATGTAGCTGGACATCATGACAATCTCATTGTTAGAGTTGAAAAATTAAGATTTTTTTCAAACTTTGAAAAATGGAAAGTGCATTGTTAGTTGACGTGCAGAGCTTTCAACTGCACACCGAGCTAACAAAGTAAGAAGGGAAGAGGGGTGAAGATACCAATTTCAGACTTAACTTCACATAATAGTTGAGCTTTTATATCTGCTGCCTGATGAGGCATTGTCCAGACTCGTACTTTAATACCATTTTTTTCCAAGTAAATTCAAGTATAAACTTTAAAGCAAAGCAGGATTTTATATTTTTCATTGAAAATTACTACTAACATAATGACCCAGAAATCACTCAACACATAACAACATATTCTGCCACCTGGTTTTAAAATACCTTTTGATGATGGGGTTTTCAGAATAACAGGATTTTCTCTATCACAAGAGAAGTTTTTAAGCAGTTTTATTGAATATATATGAGTATTTGTTAGAAAATCAAATTTTCAAGTTAGTGGAATAGTATGCTTGCTCTATTTAAGCATATCCAGAGTGGAGACTAATGACCCCAAGTCACTGGCTTTTGTGTATTCCTTTTCTAAGCCCAGATTTTGATATTTTCAAATAAATCCAATTTGGAGTTTCAGTAGATAGGAATCTATTCTAAATTTAGGCAATACCCTGCTTAGAATAATATGGAAGTATAGGCGTCCAGCCCACAATAAAACCCACTTCTAAAGTAACCTATGGATACTCTTAAGTTACCAAGAAAAACAAAGTTTGAAATTATTTATTTTAAAGGCTATTTCTATTACACTAACTAGAAGAACCATATTTCAAGGCATTAACTATGCTCCTAAATTAGAAGCACATTGTTATTTGTGTGTAATTTATTAATTAAATGTTTGGAATAATTTTATTAATTGTTCTGGAATAATTTTATTAATTGTTCCTTACCATAATATTCTAAAATCCAATCTCAATTGAGTATTTTATAAAACATTTACACAATGGAATGCTACTTGGCCATAAAAAAGAAGAAAATTTTACTCTCTGCAACAGCATGGATGAACCTGGAGAACATTATGCTAAGTAAAATAAGCCAGTCAAAGAAAGACAAATACCATATGATTTTATTCATATGTGGAATCTGATGAACAACTTAATTAATAAGCAAAATAGAGATAGACTCACAGATAGCAGAATGACAGGTAAGAGTGGAGGAGGGAAAGGGGGCGAAGAACTGAGCAGTCAAAGGACTCATGGACATGGACAACAGTGTGGTAATTGAGGTGAGGAGAGGGGTATAAGGGGACAAAATAGGAATGGGAAAAAATATAATTAAAAGAATATTATGTGATATCTATCTATCTATCTACCTATCTATCTATATATCCATAGTTGATCTGAATTAAATCTTGATGGAATGAAACTTCAGAAATAGGGCTAATTTCTCATTCTCTCTCCCTGTCCTGCCACATACAAATTCACTATTAAGAGTGACTTAGTTCAGATATTCTCATGCTGATCATTTCTCAATTGGACAATATCCTATTAGCTGATCTTCAGTGCTTTTTAACTCTAAACTGATGACAAAGGATTTATTAAAAACACAAATCTGATTTTGTAATCCTTGTAAACCCTTTAGCAACTCTTTCTGACTTTCAGAATAGTAAAGTTAAAATTTCAGAATTCAGCACATAGGTGCATCACCATATGGTTACTGCCAACTTGACCATTTGGAGTAGCCTCATGCTTTGCTATGCCTAGTGGTCACCTGAAAAGACCCACCATTTTATATTTTTGACTTTTATAAATAGTGCTTTCATTTGGCCATATTTTACTTGTCCTCAAACCCCCAATTGATATTACCACCATCTGTTGAAGTATCTACAATATATAAGGCCCTTGCGGCCAGTGACTTTGAATTCTATATCTAAGATAGGTCCTACGGCATACCACATGGTCAATATTTGTCTGTTGAATAAATTAATTAATGAATGTGTGAAAGAAAAATGTCAGTTTAACTGGAGTCACACTAACAAACAAAAATATGTAGTCTCCATGACAGTCAATTTGAAGTAAATTAAAAACTTAATGACAACTGCATTCATCTCAGGGAAGAATGTAGATTGCTAAATTATTTTTTTCTCAGTCCTTTATAGGTTTTTTTAATAGTAATTTTTAACAACTTGCTTTGTTGTGTCTTCAAAGTATTCAGCTTAGAAACAACAGCTCTTTTATTCTTATTTCATCAGTTTACATAATATTTAATTAAATTATATAATTACAAGAACAAGCACCACTGACATAATGAGATTTGGAAGCAAACACAACTGGCTCTTGGCAAACATACAGCCCAACCAGTGGGAGAAGTGTGTCAATGTACTTGCCACAAGAGTTCAGAAGCAGATGATATCATTCAGTGTGTTTTGTGAAATATGTAGAGAGAATCTGTTAGTCCAGAAGTGATTATGTGGAATTAGGATAGGAGAGCAGAATTTTTTGCTGCTTAGTTTAGGATCCTGCAGTGTTTTGAAGTCAGCATTCGGAACATAAATTCTCAATGAACAGAAGCAAAGTTCTAGATGTGTCAGGCATAGGAAGACTGAACTGCATTGATTTTGACTCCAGAATATAACCTAGGCATCTTTCCTTTTTAATACAAAAAATAACAGGAAACTCAGTTTCCGGTCGAGTTTTTCTTTTATTGCTTCCTTACCTCCTTCAATTTGAATAGACTATAATGATGAACATAAATAGTCAAGAACTCACTCAGCCTCTGACTTAGGCATTATGGCAAACCAAAGGACTCATGAAATCATGTTTTCATTTAGGAAAAATTGGGATGCCTGTTACAAGTTTTATATTAATCTGAATTATTTTTAACCAGGATGATCTCATTCCAATCACTGAAAACAACAGTGATGCACAAGTCAGTATACCAACTACAATTATAATACACCAAGAGCACCTTTTCAGGAGGAAACACACCTTTTCATGGTCATAGAGTCACCTCAAACCCATGAAAAATTAAAGCCCGCCAAAAAACAAAGATAGGGGATGAGTGTATGGGAGGGACTCAGTATTCTCTCTGGCAGAGGAAATAGTTACAGGGAATGGATTTGTGGTAGCAAGACATTTCTACTAATTTCAACAATACATTAGCTAAGCAGTTCACTAAACAATCTGTACAGATGACTTTTTTAAAAGATTTTATTTATTATTTTTAGAGAGAGGGGAAGAGAGAGAGGCAGAGAAGGAGAGACATCCATATATGATTGCCTTTCATATATGTCCATATATAGCTGTCTACAGCTATGGACCTGGCTGGAGACCTGGCTTGCAACTTGGTTATGTTGCCCTGGCTGGGAATTGAACCAGTGACCTTTGGGTTCATAGGCTAGTGCCTTATCCCCTATGCCACCAGCCAGAGCTGTACAGATGACTTTTAAAAATTGGTGGACTCCTTCTGAAATAACAAGCCTATCTCTTAACACGGTCATTCAATCTCCAAATGGTGGTCTTGGACATTTTCCTCTTTTCTTGTTGACAAGTAGCAGCTCCTGTACCTATCTACTTCAAGAGTCACAAAGAGGGAATGAGGTCTTTTTCTATAATCATACAAATGTGCATATTATGGAATAAAAATATACATAATGTATCATAATATATCCCATCTACTATAACATATTTTTTCGGAAATTATAATCACCATAAAGTTCAAAAACATACTAGGTGCCATCAATAATCCCAAATTAATTGGAGTCCTGAGTCCACTAATACCATCAAACAAATTTTTAAAATTCCTGCTCTCTCCTTTGAATTTGCCACTCATGGCTTAATATCTTCTTTTTACATGATTCCATAAAATGACTAAATTGGGACTTACTTCCTGCTTGAAATAAATGCTTCCAAATTTTCATTTTGCCTTTGTCACTCTCTGATGAAGATTATTGTTCTCCCCATGAAGGAAGTCTTGGGTTTAAAGATTAAACTCTACAATCACATTTACAGAGCTTACAAAGACTAGCTCTTAGTTTATTCTTATATTGCATGCAGGAAATTGTGGCTGGGTATTTCAGCTAGTAGTTGTCATTTTGCATACAGCTTTTTCAAACCTCAGCAAGGGAGGCTATCTGGAGGGAAGGCTGACATCACAATTACT
The DNA here is from genome assembly GCA_004026585.1 of Noctilio leporinus. Classification (NCBI taxonomy): domain Eukaryota; kingdom Metazoa; phylum Chordata; class Mammalia; order Chiroptera; family Noctilionidae; genus Noctilio; species Noctilio leporinus. The sequence goes on along the minus strand of PVIW01003981.1, from coordinate 42,977 downwards.
GGGCTCAGCAAGTGCTGGTCTTACAGTGTACTGATGGACTGTAGGCAAGGATACAGACAGGCTCACACCACTTTCTCTTCCCCCTGCCTAAAGATTGCTGTTTCATCAGCTCCACTTTTGACTCCAAGGCTTATTGTTGACCCTCTACTGTTTCCTCTCTTACCCACCATGTTATTCTTAGTCTTCCAGTGGGAAACACCTGGAAGACATTAATGTGGCTGAAACAATAGAGAAGCAAGTCGAGAGTCAGTTCCAGATGAGATCAGAAACAAGAATTTGGAGAAAAAAGGAGTGTGCAGAGGGCAAAAGAAGAGCTGGGAGGAAGGAAAGGAAACATCTGAACAGTAATGTTCTTTGCCCTCCCTTCTGCCCGACTTCCCCATTTGGCCTATGCAGCACTCTTCCTCTCTTCTCACCTCCTCCCACTCCCCACCACCCTCCATCTCCAGACAGCAGGGCTTCCAAAGAAGATGTCCAGTCATAGCTCCTCCAGACAAATCCTCTTTGACAGATTCCTTCAAGGGCTGGCACTTGGCATCTGAAACCATAATGACCACAGCCACGAGGATGCAGGACTAAACACCCACTGTGCGCATTCCTGGAAACCCACCTCCCCTCCAATTATCCAACACAGAAGCAGCTGCCCTGGGTAGAGAAAGCTGGGGAAACATGGTCTCAGCCAGGCACAGACCTCAAACTATAGGCCCCCAAAACCACCACAGGAAGCTAAAATAGACCTCCAAAACCACAAACACTAGGCTGCATTTACCACACATTACAGCACCCAGTGATGGGTCTGATCAAGTTGGATTCCAGCCGCTTTGTGGTCATTGGCAAGGGGAAGCATCAACCCGAGTGTGCTGTCATTTCATATAGGCTGCCAACCCACCCACATTTGCCTGGCTTTGTTTGAGTCACTGACCCAGTAAGATTGAAAATGCTAACTTGACTTTCCATGCCTTCAAAGAAATGATGGACCCCAGATGTGTGTGTGTCAAGAATAACCAGGAAGAAAAAAGGGATACTTTAGTACTGAAACTAAAATGAACAAACAAAGTCTACTGCTATGACCACGGAGGACCAGGAAGCGGGAGGTGTTATTCTGAAATGTGCACCACCTTGTGTAGGCATGCCAGGCATCTCCCGCGCTTTATAAGGTTTGGCACTGAAATAGGCAGAAACCTTGTCACTGCTCATCATGGACAAGTGTCAGGACTCCAGCCAAGCGAGGCATCCCTGCATTGCTGTGCCCGGCAGGGGTCCTGTACCTGCGGAGGAAGCAGACAGGATGTGTATCCAGGAGGACAAAGGAGGGTGGGGGCTGTTTTGAATCATAGGAAGGTGAACAGAAAGGAAATCGCATCACCCTTGCCCACCGCCCCCTCCCCCACACACTTTCTATCTTCTGTTCAGTTTTTTATCTGGTTGAACTATTCTCAACTTCCCTTTTCCCTCTCCCCACCTTCTGCCATCAGTCCCTAGAGGAATCCCAATAGTACACAAAGGAGGAGATATTAAACAAATGAATTGGCTCCAGACACCGTCACTAAATTGGGTATAAGTACCCACTTTTCTGACCCCATTCTACATTTATGTAAGAAGAACAGGCTTAATTGCCCCAACCCCACGGCTATGTTGACATATTTCCAAATGATTACATAACTTCACCACATCCTTCGCTGGGAAGGAGTGTTTATCAAAAGCGTGGAAGCTGACAGGATGGCATTATTAGCATGGCTGTGAGCCGATCGCATTGCCGATTTGTTGAGGATGATTTTAACTCTAGTCACTTACGGATGGGATGCTTCCTGACACATCGCCCTCGCGGAGGTAGACTACATAATAAAGGCATGCAAATGGCATGATGGAGGGATTACAGCAAGGGCAGCTATGGCAGGGGTGTCTGGACATAATCTGAAATTATTATAGGGCTAACAATGAAAACATAATTCGGGGTTCACCTTCCTTTGGCATTGTCTATTTATTTAAGATGCATATGTGAAATGATGCTCCAGGAGAGTGAATTCCAATGACATTACCTCTGGAGGCAGGAAAAATAGAAGCAGCGTAACTAAGCAGTGGGGGAGGGAAAGGGTTTTCTGTGTGTGCCAATCATGACAAAGAGTTCAAAGCCTTAGGAAGAGAGCCTGTATCTTTCATAAACATAGAGGGACTGAGTTAGTATGCACCGGCATTGTCATCATCACCCCAGCCCAGCAGTCCAGTAATCTTGGATCAGTAAATAAACATAGATAATCAGAAATGGCCCTCAAAAAAGAGCACAAATAAAATACCCAATTTGTCTAGGTGCAACTGTACCATAAGGAATGTGTCTTACTTAAAAGGCCTAGTATCAGTTTTCCTTTCATTGCCTCTTAAGGACTGATCGGCCAATCCAAAGAGCTTCCTTCTGGCCCCCAGTAATGCTTTGGCTAGAGGGTTGAGGATGTGAGGCTGCGCCATGGAGCAGGTATGCATTTGAGGCAGTATTGTTTTCTTAACCAGACCATCAGATGCATCACATCAGGGGTGGTGGCATTTTGGCTAAGGGACCCGTTGCCTGAAACAACCAAGACAAGATAAGAGTTCCCTGCCACTCACTCTCATTATAGGAGCTGTAAATAGATGTGTCTGAATCCACTCTAGTTATCCAAGATGAGTCCGCAGATTTCACAACAGTATGGCATTTGTACTTGGGCCTTCCACCACTGAGTCCAAGCCAACTCCCCACCAGGTCTGCAACTGCTCCCATTTTCTGTGTTACCTCTCTTCTCTGACATCTCCAGCTTCTGATTGCTTTGCACAAAAGTCTGGGTGTGTTTATTGCCTTTTTCTTCCTCACCTCCTCCTCCTATTCCTTCTGTCCAGGCTGCCCCTGTCCCAGGCCCCATGAAGAACAGGCAGATCTGAATGGCAATTGTTCTGGGGTCACCATGGTCATTTTTCTCCCTATGTTGCTTCTTCTAGCAACTGCTTCTTCTATTTCAGATCCACACTAAGATTGTTTTTCCACAGGACCCAAAGCACCTTTTGTAAAAAATGTTTTAAAGACTTTTTAAAATGGTCATCAAATTTTAAAGCTACACAATTATCAAAGAACACGAATAGGTGGTTATTTAAAAAAGTGTGAATATCTTATAAACATGGAAAATACTTTTGTTTTCATCATGTTAAAGGTATGTACAATAAAATAGTAATGAGATACTATTTTTTACATGGTAAAAATGTACAGCAAAATTAATAATACACAGAGTTGATGTGAATGTGGGGGAACGAACACTCCCATAGAATGTTAATGGCAGAATAAATTGGTATTATTTACTGAAGGTCAATTTGGTAATACAGATCAACATTTTTAGTGCATATCCCTTTTTCTAAATAATACATTTTTTTAAAGAATAGTTTTAAGTTCACAGTAAAATTGAGCAGAGTGTTCCCATATACTGCTTGCCCCAACAGGTACACAGCCTCTTTCACTGTCAATGTCCTTCACCACAGTGGTACATTAGTTACAATCTATTAACCTATGCAGACACATCATTGTCATCTAAACTCCATACTTTACATTAGGGTTCGCTGTTGGTGTTGTACATTCTAAAGGTTTTGACACATGTATAATGACATGTTTTCACCATTATAATATCATGGAGAATAATTTCATTGCCCTAAAAATCCACTGTGCTCTAATATTCACAATTTCCCCAACCCATGGCAACTATGACTATTTACTGTCTTAATAGTTTTGCCTTTTTCAGAATGTCAAATAGTTGGAACCATAGAATACATAGCTTTTTCATACTGGTTTCTTTCACTTGCATATTCCATTAGTAATATGCATTCAAGTTCCTTCCATGTCTTTTCATGGCTTGGTAGCTTTTTTTTTTTTTTTTTAGTACTAAGTAATATCCCATTACCTGAATATTCCATAGTTTATTTTTATCATTCATCTGTTAAAGGACACTTTGGTTATTTCCAAATTTTGGCAATTTGAATAAAGCTGCTATAAACACTCATCTGCAGGCTTTTGTGTGGACATGTTTTTAATTCATTTGAGTAAATACCATGGAACGTGATTGCGAGATGTACAGTAAGAGTATGTTTTGTTTTGTAAGAAACTGCCAAACTGTCTTCCAAAATGGTGGTACCATCTTGCATTCCCATCAGCAATGAAGAAGAGAAGAAGAGTCCCTGTTGCTTCACACCCTCACCCATTTTCACTGTGGTCAGAGCTTTGGATTTTAACTATTCTAATATGTGAGTTGCAGTGTCTCATTGTTGCTTTAATGTGTCATTCATTAGTGACACATGATGTTGAAGCAAAGCACTTTATATATATGTACTCATCAGTGAGCTGATACCTTTGAATTAAAAATGAACTCTGGAAGTAGGATGATATGAAAAATAAAAAGGACACATTTGAAATAGGCATCCTTCCATTAGGAATAGAGACATTATCAAAACATTCCAAAGCACATGACACATACATACCATGAGTTTTTGTTCAATCCTGTGCAGGTCACTGTTCTTCAAACATTTTTGACCATCACCTGCATTAAAAAAATATTTTAGCTTTAGGATGAATATATACATAAACAACTGAAACAAAGGCTTCAGAAATGAATATTTACTGTTTCTACATGAGCCGTATTTATTTCAATTCTAAGCCAACTTAATATAATCTTTATTCCATTTTATTTCTTAAAAATAGTGGTTTCTTCCATCAAACTCAACTTCATGACTAATAAGTTCACACCCAAATTTAGCAATAATCAAAATAACCATACTCTTAAATCTGTGTGTGTGTTTAAAACATAACCTGGAATCTTGGAATGTCAGAAAATGCTACCAATTTATTTCCTCAAAGTTAGTTTTGATAGACAAAAATAAGAACAAGCATAGAAGGATAGAAGGAAAGAGAAACACACCAGAGGCCCCCAATTGCAAAGAAAGAGAGAAGTGGGGATACTATTTCATCTGGGTTTAGCTCTGATTTAGGAGTCATATATTTCTTTTATGAAGCTTAGCATCCTTATCTGGAAAAACAAAAACCACAACACATCTGTGAGTAAAGAACAGAGAGGCAATTACTTGACTACAATGTATAGAAAAGCCCATTTCCCTTTTCATGTCCATGTGAAGCCAAAGGTCCTGTTTTCCTAGACCTTAAAGATGAAATAGATTCAAGTGAAATCACTGGTCCCTATTTCAAGTAAAATACACGTCTACTTTGGTTCTACTGTGAGCAAGAAGATACAGCAATCAGCTCCTGGTGATAACATCACCTCCAACTTGGGTTAAGCTATTTAACCTTCCCCCTCTGTAAATTATGTCAAGTATCACCTCATCTAAAATAGCAGGTGGGGTAGTTGGAAGGTTAAGAAAAATACAAAGATAAAATTCTTTGACAAAGTTAACACAGCTTCATAAATACACACTATTTTTATAAACCAATGAAAATACCTATCCTGGAAATGTAATCATATTCAACCTTCATGGTTTGTTACCCAGCAACAAATTGAGTATGTAAAAACTTAACAACTTGAAATATTTCATATGCAACATCAAAACCTCCAAGTTGTCTGCCCACCACCCATACCCTACAATACCCACAAAAGAAATTACTTAGAAAGGAGAGGAGATATTAATTTTAAATGAATTTACCACCAGAAAGGTGTTAAGTAGCTGTTCAGAACAATCTATTCAGAATAACACATGGAAATAATAAAATCCTCTGTTGCTTATTCCTCTTCAGGCACAAGTTTGATTTCTTTTTCCCTCCAAGTCTGCGTGCCCAATGGTTTATCAGGTATTTGCAAGGTACGATGTGCAGACAACATTTTTCAATCTTCAAAAATTATAAAACATTGACATGAAAACACTCTCTTAAAAAAGTTGGTTTTATTCCCTCCCTGGTGTCAGGAATGTGAGGCTGTTTTCGTCAGACAGCTGGAGACAAGCTAACACAGCCCCCAAAGGGAACTGAAATCATAGGACAAGAGGAGTGGATTTTGAGGCAAGAAAAGCCTCTCTCAATAAGATAAACTTCTGGGGCCAGAGGGGACAGGTAATCAGATCCCTCGAGGACCTGAATTGGTGACACCATGCCTTCATTTTCATCTTAGAAACAGTGGGACTTCCTCCAACTCTCTGTTTTATTTTAGAAAAAGTTGAAATCAACGTTATTAACCAATAAACAAACAAAACATATAATAAGAAAAGTCTCTAAATTTGGTCCTGTGGTAAGACACTAGAAATCTGTCTTGACATTATTTACAAAGGAGAGCTTGCTGGTAGGAATATACTTGTGTACGTTACATCTGTCTACTGTAGTTAGTGTGTGGCCTGAAAATCACATCCGGAAAATAACCTTTAATGAATACAAGTTTCTCCTGAGCCAAAAATATGGGTTTCCCTCCTATTTTCAACATCCTAATTGTTTCCCACTCCCTAGTTTCTCAACAAGGTGTCAAAAGGAAACTAGATTTATCTCTAAGATATTTTAACAAACTCCAACAAAAGGCAGCCCCTTACCAACGCACTTAGAGCCACTGTGAAATACAGAAAACTTTAAACTCAAACTATATCTTAACATGTTCCAGCATAAATTTAAAATATTTTTAAATAGAAAGCCTCACCTAAGTAGCCACATGCATAATAAACACATATGCCCTGCCTTTCCTGTGAATAAAATGCCAGTTCCAGGTACATTTAGAAGTTGTCCCAATATTTAGAAGTTGTTGTATTTAGAACATACAAATATGTTCTAAAGACATATTTGTAAAAGTAATGAGTTATACTATAGAGTTATTATAAAGGACATGTCAAATCATACATTGATGATGCAATTTTGGATGCATTGCCTTTGTTATTGTTCCCATAAATACGTACTCATGTTTGCTTGGTTTTATTTTCTTGATATTGTGTGTGTGTGTGTGTGTGTGTGTGTGTGTTTATGATATTTTTGTTTTTAGTATAATTGCTACAAGAACCCTCAATACCTTGTTTTCATTGGCAGTCTTTATTGTAGTTATATATTCTGAGCAAGAGCGATGGGAAGGTGGGGCTGGAGGAAAAGGAATAAAATCTCTGTCTTTTTAATTGCTGCTTTGCAAACTGGCTTCTTAGCCACCAAAAGTTGGGGTGTTCTGTCAAGTATGGGTTGTTTGCTGCCTCCCTCTACCAGCTGTTACAACAGTAACTTCTTTGTTGACAGGTGAGTACATGTTGTTATTAGACACTCCATCTGAGGGGATTTTTTTCTTTTTTTCTTTTTTGCCAAAAAAAGAAAAACAAAAACCCAAAACAAAAAACACAGAAGTAAATTAGGAGCACCAAACATCACCACTTTGGATAAAGTGATACTTGTCATCAGCTTAAAGTAACAAAGAGTAATTCAGGTAGAATATGTTTATATAACATTTCTCACAAATGGACTGTTTCTTGGCACAAGTTCATTGAACTTTACAAAATGTAGCTACTTTCAATTGGCAGATTTTGAAAACAGTCCTACAACTAATCCAACATAAACAGTGAATTTAACAGGGAAGTTAGCAAAAACTAAAGATTGTGTTTATAGGCTCATATAAATATATACATGCTTGTTAATATTTGACTAATTTCTAATGCGTGGTGTTCAATGACAAACACTGCTACATTTTGAGGTGCAGTATCACTCACTTTGCATGTCTCATTCTCCTGTTTAACATTTTGAAAATTATAGTTCATTGATTATGCTGTTACAACTGTATCCCAAATTTGTTTTCCCTTTGCTCCCCTCTGCTTAGCACCCACATCCCCTTCAGCAATCCCACATCCCCATAATTCACATCCATGGGTCGTGCATGTAAGTTCTTCAGCTTTGCCCTTTCCTATACTACTCCTAACATTCTTCCCTTCTAATTTGTACTTACCAATTATGCTTCTTACTCCCTGCACCATTTCTCTATTTCTCCTCCTTCCCCCTCCTAGCTGATAACCCTCCAAATGATCCCCATACCTATGACTCTGTTCTTGTTCTGGTTGTTTGCTTAGTTTGCTTTTGTTTTTATTTTTTAGATTCTGTTGTTGATAGCTGTGAGTTTTAATGTTCATAGTTTTGATCTTCTTTTTCGTGGGTCAGCTGAGGTGTTTCCTAACACTCATGGAGCCCTGTATGACAGGGTAAGGCCACCAGACAGGATGCTACAAGCCTGGTGGCAGGTGAAGCTCATTCTGCAGAGGACTATAGAACAGTAAACAGTGATTGAGTTTCCCTCCTATTTGTGAAGCGGCTCCCTACTTCTGAAAAAAGAAATGGAAACAATTGCTCCCCTCTATTTCCTGCTCTCCTGTTAGGTCTTCGAGTTGGTCTCCGTAGGAATAATTTTTGGTGAAGAGACCCTGTTCTATTGTTTCGAATAGACATTTGATATATAGCCTTACATTTCTGAGTTAGGATTTTTCCTTCTCTTTGTTTTCCTTCCCTTTGAGGTAAGTCCAGCACTTCCCCTCAATCCGTTAGAAAAAAATAGAATATGGATATAGATATAGATATAGATATAGATATAGATATAGATATGAAGGGCCCTTGGAGAGCAACTAAAGAGTTAAACTTCTATATTTTGCAATTGAGAAAATTAAGGCTGAAAGAAGGAAGTGATAGACCCAAGCTCACACAGCCCATTCCTGGGACAGTAAGAATGACAGCTAGGTCTCCTGACTCCAGAGTCTGGAGAAGTTTTCCCTGAACTTGCTTGGTTCATTGCCCCAGGTCAATTAATCCCATCCAACTGCTTTGATTCTCCTTTTTTTTTTTCCCATGATTTTTAAAGGAAAATCCATTTTTTATTTATATAATATTTATATTTTGAACAGGGATATACAGACCCAACAGGTATTTAAGAAATGTTTGATGAAATGAAGAAGTATCTAGTATCCTCTCTGAAAGTTTTCTACATTTTTTTATATGACGAAAACAAATATAACAAACTCAAGGAATGAAAATTAGAAAAGTGGCCCTCTGTAAAATAACCCTCTCTCCCAGCACTGATGCTATGAATTTACGGTTGACCTGTCCAGCTTCTTGCTTATCTTCTGAGCTTGGTTGTCTTTCCACTTACCTTTGGGGTGTAACATTACAACATTACAGCATCCTGTTGCCGAGGGGGAGGAAAGAATTAACAGCCTTTTCTAGACTGCACAGCAAGTCACTGTGACCCTTGTAAGTGTGGCCACATGAGGTGGCGCCCACCCCACATCACACAGGGCTTCAGTTTACAAACATCAGTAGGACCATGGAGTGTTGCTTTTCCTCTATGAATCTTTGATGCAACTACAAAATGCTTCTAATTCTATAGCTATTGTGTGAAAATGTGAAGAAAGATTGCTTGGTATGTGTGGAATATAAGACAGATTTTTTTTAACATACAGCATGGCAGTCAGAAACATTCATTTTGTTTAGTCGGTGTGGCTTTTAGGGGATGTTTTGATCAGTTTAAATGAAGATGATTTGAATGTAAATTGTAACGCAGTCTATTCTCCTGAATTGGGAGCAAATGTGTACCCTATAAGCGATAGGGTAAAATACTCTGGAAGCTCACTTTAAAATCTTTTTTATTTACAATATACAAACCAGGAAAAAATATGATGTAAATAATCAGAGTTTAAGTGCAATTATTTTATTAATATGATATAAGGTATTTTTCAGGGCAAGTACTTCTGTAAAGGTTAAAGCAGTATTTGAGAATTAAGTACCTGACCGTGAGAGCAGGGGGTTGGGATGGGCAGAGGAGGGCAAAGTTAGAAAAATGGGGACAACTGTGATAGAATAATAAAAATGACTTAATAAAAATTTAAAATAAAGTACAATTAGAAAAGTGTTTTTTAAAAGTCCCATATAGTTAGGATATTTTATTTTCTGTACTTTTTGTTTAAATACCAGATTTTTTTTCTTTTCCCTTTTAAAAGATCCCAGTTATCACCAACCCAAAGATGCAAGGGCACTTAGTAGCAAACATTTTTAAGTTCAAACCCGAAAATTAGACCAAAATGGAAAATAATTGGGTTCCAATGAATCATTTCCCCCACTAATACAAGCTGTGCCGAGGACACATCAGGCCCCGGTTTGATAAAGAAAAACTATGAAATAATCGATGTGACTGACATTCAAGGGTAAGAAACCCTTCATTTTTTTATATAATTGAGAATTATTTGACTGTCAAAAGAACACACTTCATGTTTCTAAAAATAACACGCAATACCTTAATGTCACATCCCAGAAGCTTATTTCACTTTTATATGCTGCATGTGTTATTAATTATATTATTAATATTAAAAATGCAATAAAACACTAATCAAGGCTCCATTCCCAACAAGTCATAATTAAATAAATGCCACATTCCTGATTGTGCTAAGGCCAATTAAATCTAATTTCTCTTCTGTTTCCATACATAGACGTCAGCTGTATGCTACTCGGGTAATTAATTGCCACCAATGCCTTCCTCTAAAAGGGGGTGTCTGAAATTGGTAGCACAGTATGTGCCCCTGAGACCAAACATAGCCTAATGCTATTTGGGATGTTCATGGTTCTTTAATGACCCAGAGTACATTTTTTCTCTCCACAAACTGCCACCCATTTTGTCTCTTTTGTGCATACAGCTATTAGAGGGTCCTGCCTTCATAAGCAAATTCAGACTGGATAGCAAGCCACAGGCCCACCTTGGTGGGTAGTAGCAGCTCCAGGAGCTCACCTCAGAAAGTCAATGCCAGGAAAAAAGTCAAGAACCATATGATTTCACTCATGTGTGGGGTATAAAGCTGTAAATAATAAATGAACAAACAAATAAGCAAAAACTCACAGACACAGACAACAATACAGTGGTTATCAGAGGAAAAGGGGGGTGGGAGAGAGGCAATAAAGGGTAAGGGGAGCAAATATATGGTGAAAGAAGAAGATTTGACTTTGGGTGGTAAAAACACAATGGAATATGCAGATGATGTATTATAGAGTTATGTACTTGAAACCTATATAATTTTTAGTAACCAATGCTCCCCCATAAGTGTTTTTAAAAAGATAATTAAAAGTTTTTTTTTTTTTTTTTTTTTTTTTAAGGATTCCATTTATTATTATCAGAGAGAGAAGGACAGGGAGGAAGAAAGGCAGAGAAATAGCAATGTATGGTTGCCTTTCACCTGCCTCCAGCCACAGACCTGGCTGGAGACCTGGCTTGCAACCTGGTTATGTGTCCTGACTGGGAAACAAACCAGTGACCTTTGGGTTCACAGGCCAGCACCTTATCCACTGTGCCACCAGCCAGGGCTAAATATAATCTTAATGAAAATATTACAAACTGTTTTTAGGGATAAAGGCTTGGCCATGCGTATATTCATAGATACTTAATGTTGGAAGGAACCTCAACAGTTAAAACAAATTTCTTCTCTTAAGGCGAGGCTGCTTCTAGTTTATTCCTAACAAAGGAAGATCAAAACCATTTTTAAAATTTCAGCTACAGAACATACTTCTCTTGCTAATCTGACACTTAATGATCCCCTTATAAAAACAATGCTCCTCACATCATCCTGCTGGACCAGTTTACTGGAGGAGAAGGAAAATAGTTTGTTCCCATTTTCAGACAAGAACCTCTTCAAAGGTTGAAATGATTATTCAGCTTCACCATTCTCTTCAGCAAGCTACACATCTGAATCCCTGAACTTTTTCCTTTCAAATTCTCCAGACCACCACTCTACACTCTACACAGAAGTGAGGCTGAAAACAGCTCAGAAGCTGAGCAGTGGTGAACACAAAGATTGTGCTATATATCCCCTGTGCAAGATTATTGTGATAGTTGCAGCATCTTTCTCAACTTTGAGACACTCATTCCATTTTGTTATCAGATGGCTTGTCGTCCACAGTGATTTTTGCCACACCTGAGAAAATTTATGCATTCCCAATCTCACACATGTAAGCTTAGCTTTCCTACTAAAAGGGACCTCCCCTTTGTTCACCCCTTCTGTTTACTCTGACCATGACTCACAAGTTACAAAAGCCACCCTTATTTTGGAGGTTCACTTTCAGGATTATCCCCAGGCTTAGGCTGTGTTTCTCTCTTCCCAATCATTTTGGATATACATAGAAGTATTATACAATAAAAGTCCATGAATAGCCCCCAAAGAACTCCCCTAGCTTGAAGCTGGTTCACTGATAACCACTCTTCAAATAGGCTCTGCATTTAACCTCTTCCTGCTGATATTTTCTACTTCATCTGAATGTTCACATTACATGCACCTATACTCTCGGTGAAACCCTACGAGGAAGTATTCATTACAAGATGCTCATGTGTATGTTTCTCAGTGGGAATATACAGTAAATTAAGATGTCCTTCTGAGATCAGTAAAGCCATGGCCTGGAATGCCGTAGCATTTAACCACAGGTTTGATCCCACTTCCTTTGTAAATCACCTTGGGCATGTGCTTTCTGAAATATGTACGTGAATTATTGCCTTATTTTCATACTGTGGGTATTGTTTATTATGGAAGGACCATTAACCCTGTAAGATGCAGATAATCTTCCACTTGCTTGTCTACAGCAGAAGATCATTTACTGTCACACTGATTAAATATATTATGACAGCAAAGCTAGTAATGCGCAAGGTATGGGCACAGGAAGAACGTGCTTCATGCACTTTCTCTGCTGGCTCTCTGCAGAACAGCTTCTGGATCTAATTTGATACTTTTCGAATAAAGAATATCGCATCACCAGGAGCCATTTTACCCTTATATGCTCATATACATTGGGTTCCGGAGAAAACCCAGATAAAGGATTGATATAAATACTGTACTTACAAAGTAACGCTCCTGATTACGTTTATTATTGGTATGCTTACTCTTGATGGTCGGCCACTGAACTCAAGGTTTCTCCTTCAGTACAAGCAATAAAACAAACCTCAGGCTGACCTTCCCCAAGACAAGTGCTAAAATAAGGGTATTCCCTAACTTACTTTTAAACCTAAACCCACAACAAAAGCTTTAACATTATACACAAGGATCGGGAAGGACACATCTCACACACACGTGCATAAAAATACATTATAAATTACATTTTCTACATCCTGTCTCTATACACACACATCAGCTGCTATAATTTAGTTATTTACTACGTTTTACTCATGGTGTAAAATGTCATTTTCTAAGAATACATCCGAGGCTTAAGTCAGCATTTTTATGATATCATCTGCACTGGGAAAACATTAAAGGCTCAATATTTAATAAACATAATAAACATCCCCATGAAACAAATTGTTCATAAACTACCTGTTTAATTTTTCAGGGTTCCTGAACCACATATTTTCTTATTAGTTGTGAGCCTGCTGGGTTGGAGGATAGATAGGGCCTGTCAGGGATAGAATATATGTAGCGGTTTTATGAATTATTTCTGTGAGGAAAAGCCTATTACAGCTGACAAGAGGGTGATGATATTAGCCCATCATCATTCAGATGGCACCACCCTTCCCCCTTTCATCCGTCAGGCCTCTTGTACGGGGGCTGTAAGCCACCCCGTCTTCCCACAGCCCACACAAAGACAAATTCTACTCTTTTTCCGAGTCCATGAAACATTTAGTATTTCATTTGGAATCATGGCAGATGACAGAAACAAATGGCCTAATGAATCTCACTTATTGTCCCTTGCAAATCTGAGGATGAGTTAAAAGTAAAATCTGTTTCTTTTCTTTCTTTTATTCTTTATTCTTTTTCCCTCCTCATTTTTTGATGCGTTTCTTCTCCCTGGCACAATCCCTGCTGCACTTGAAATGGATATTGAGATTATAGAATTATTTTCATAAACAAGCCGTCGGGCAGCTAGCTCTTCGACAGCCCCTTTCTTCCCTTCTCTCTATAAGTAACCTTTGAAACAATACATGTTATCACCCATTTTGTAGCTGTATGAAATGGAAATAGAACAGGAGGCAGGAGGAGGAAAAGGAACAAGTAAATGCTTAATGTATTGGGGTAAAATAGCAACTACTCATCAAAAGGCAGTAAGAATTACATACCTTTTTGTCTTATTTAAAGGAAAATGAAGCCTGCCCAAATCTTCTGCAGCCCCTACTTACAAGTGGTTTGGCTAAACTTACAAAGCTTTCATGGTTACCTTTTCTAGGTGTATTTACTTGAAATTTGGCATCGAGGTTTATAAGCAAGTTGTTAAATGAGCTACTCTGGAAAATAAGAAAAAGACTCTAAGCTGTAGCTGCACTTGCCAGGGTTGCCATTCCCTTAGTTTGAAAGGTACTGGGCGGAACTGAACACAAGCAATGCTGCTCCAATGGCCTGACCGACAGCCTGTGAGAGATTTTCTTCAGGCTCCTCATCGCTGTGTTTAGAGGAGAGTCTTATCCTGGGAGTTTGCTGGCTTCTTCCGCTGCACCACACTTCCCGGTTAACCTGGGTTGTCAGCAGCCCACAAAGTCAGAGGCATTGAGAAATATGCATTGAACAAAGGGACAAAGGAAAAAGAAATGCAGATTTGGGGCTTAAAATAGGGAGAATGGTAGGAGTCAGTAAGAGAATGAGAGAAAAATTCATCTTTTGATTCTTTGCCATGCTTTGGCCTTTTTTTCCTCCTTTTCTGTGTGACTGTAATAGCTTTTTCACAGCCATTAGAGTTGTCAAGTAAATTTTTTCTTAGTTCAAGTATGTACAATTGATCCTGATAGATGTTAATAGCTCCCAAACTAAGGCAAAGTCTGCAGTCAACATACGGGAATAACAATTCTGTGGTTAAAAGAAAAAAAGAAAGTTTGACAATTGATGCCGTAATAGAGGCCAGAGGCACTGCAGGTCAAATTTCCTTAATTTTAGGAGTGAAATTTCACCAGTGATGCTCCTAAGTCATGCAACATTAATTATATTGTGACTTAATTTACAATTTATGTTTAAGTAATTTCATAATACTTTTTTCTGAAATATAAAATCTTGCAAGCCACCTTTAAAAAATAAGATAAAAATATCTTTGTTTTCTTATCATTTTTTCCAGAAAGAAGATACTATACAAAAGTTTGGTTTTAACATTAGAAATACAAATTTTCCTAGTTTAATTTTTGCTAATGTTAAGATTTTGATTAGAAATACCATATAAATGTACTTTCATCATTTTTATTATGCTCCTAAGTTACTAATTTCAAAAATAATATTAGCTTTTTTCAAAGAGAAACCATTTAACTAATAAAAACTAATGATCATTTACCCCATAAATATCTGAATAATAAGAAACTTTTATAATCCCAGTACACTAGAAATTGAAATCAAGTGAGGAAAGTCAATTGTACAAATAGGACATTTGTAAATTTAGTGCTCTAATAGTTTATTTTGTCTCTTTCTTCATTATTTAATGTCCTTTGTGACCGAGGCCTGCTTAAGTACCAGGTAGAATTAAAATTTTTTTAATTGAAAGAAGCAATGAATACTTTATACTTCATTCTATGTCCTGCATATTATCAGGCTAAAAGAAAAAAATAATGATCGACTAAAGAAAATGTACACCAACTTACTTTCAAATATATAACAAAGCAAACCCCTCCCCCCCAAAAAATAGAACTAAAAAGAAATAGACTCAGCCCTCTTAATTATGCAGTCATTGATTGAATTTTGTACATGCCTAACCTAGGAATCAAACCCACAACTCTGACATATCAAATGGGCCCTGCATTGTTTCTTAAAAGACTGTACGTATATACAAAGCAATGCCCTATTGTGTCATAGTGAAAGGAATCCTCCTGGAGCTAAACCAGTGTCTTATCTCCTCGTTTCTATCTTCTTACCATTAAGGCAAAGGTGTTTGGTTCTAACTTTGATGTACTTCCTAGTTAACCAGTTCAGGTCAATTTTCTATCAGTAAGCAGCATCTCTTTCAACTTCATAGAAACACCTATATGTCCAGAAAAATGCTGGATTTTTTTTTTTTTTTTGGTTAAAAATAGATGTAATATGGCAAAATTATCAAGCAACTGAAGTTACATTGAGGAAAGTGAGAAATAAGACACAATATTTGTACATACAAAAGAGGAAAGCAACACTGGCCAGGTAATATTAGGTGGAAACATATGAAGCTGCTCTTTTTGTAGGTCAAAAAGTGTTGAATATTAGCAGCTTTATACACTTCAACCTAATTAGATACAGCATTTGTAATAAGCTTAACATGCACATTTCTTTTAGAAAAGGAAGTGCATACAATTGCTCAATGATATCTTGCAGCCTGATGAGGGGTAGTTATTACTTCCAAAGTCAACATAAAATTTCACTAAAAGAATTGAATACCAAGATTTTGCAGGACACTTCAAGACATCTATTTAATTTCTGGCAGCATTATTCATCTCCTCTTCTCCTTAGGGGAAAGGCCCTCTTCTCTGTCCTGCAGTTCCAACCCTCCTCCTCTCCCTGACCCCCATCAAAGTCGATGTGGTTCTTTTCTTCCAGTTTCACATTCTTGGCTCCACAGAAATTGTCAAGAAAAACTTAAAAAGAACAGTATGGCAACACTAAACCATGATAGGGCCTTACTCCTTTTCTTTTAATCCTCACCAGAGGATATGTTTATTGATAAGAGAGAGAGAGAGAGAGAGAGAGAGAGAGAGAGAGAGAGAGAGAGAAACATTGATCAGCTGACTCCCATACATGCCCTGACCAGGGATCAAACTCAAAACCTAGGTCTATGCCCTGACCTGGAATCAGACCCACAACTTTTTGGTGCACTTGATGACACCCAACCAACTGAGCCACCCATCCCCAATCTGGGGCTAGGGCCTCACTCTTGATTACATTGCCCTGCAACCAGTACAGATACACAGAGCCCCCAACCCAGAAGCCCACTTCCCTTTGGGATTTAATGCTTTGCAGTTACTGTCTAACTTAGTAATTTTATCTTTGATTTTGTATTTTGTAAGTGAAATCCAGTGGGTTAATGGAGAATGCCCCAGGGCTTGGAGACTCAACCAGTGGGTTGAGGCTGGCATCCTGCAATCTCCTATGACCAGTCCCCACTGTGGTCCAGAGACAACCCTGCCCTTCACCCGCAGCAGGGACCGAGTCCGGGTTGGATGTGCACGCACACCCCATTGAGTTCTGCATCCCAGGGCAGGGTCATCTTTTGCCTGTGATTTTACTCTGGAAGAGAAAGAAAAGCACTCAATAGTCAATAGAAAAAGGAAAAGGAAAAGGAAAAAAAAAAAAAAAGCACCATGAAAGTTTGAGAGATATCATAAGGGAGAGAAAAAGACTTTTCCTTTCTTGCTTTTTAAACAGGGAACCTCACAATTTCATGTTTCACTGGGCACTGCAAATGATGTAGCCAGACCTATTTAAGTGCATTTTTAACACATATGTGAGAAAATATATGCTAGATAAACTTCAAGAAGATGGTCTGAAATCTGATAGGAGAGTGTATGTATGGGAGAGGGACAGAGAGGCAGAGAGAGGAAGAGAGGAGGGAGAAGGAGGAAAAGAAAGAATGAATGAATGAATGAGGAGAAAGAAAGTAGGGGAAAAAAGGAAGAATGAGCAAGAAATCTGTTTGAGGAAAAGTTGTCCAAAGCACAAAGTGTAGAACTTAGTCTTTCTATCTATAGCAAATTAATTAAAAAACAATTTCCTCTCCTTTCTACTAAGATTATGAGTCTTAATGCAGATTGTTTCAGCACAACCTAGCTAAGAATGTGCCAAGGTAGTAGAAGAATCTATAGGTTTGGAAAGGTTTAGAATCCTTGAAAACACTGAAAAAGCAGGACAGGACCCTGAAATCTGGAACCAGAAAATTCTGTACAGTTTTAAGTAGTTTAAGAACACTCAGAAGATTGGGCTTTTGCCTATGTTGGAAGATTCCATTTAATAAGGTCTGTCCAGAAGTTAACCAGCCATGTAATATGAAAGATAAAAACGTTATTAAAGAAGATACAAGAAATATTTTACACAAGACAATGATGCCTTAGTCTCCTTCAGAGTACGGACCTCACACAGTTCTCCCAGTCACCATCAGCTGCCCCATTGTATTTTCCAGAATCTCTTCAACAGTCTGAAATCTCTTTCCCTTTCAATTTTTATTTTGGGAAAAGCCAGAAGTCACAGGACAGAAAATCTGGACTGTAAGCAAGCTGAGTCATCTGGGTGATTCAACGTTTTGTCAAAAAACTATACATGAGATGTGAAGCTTGAGCAGCATGTTGTTGTAATGAAGTTGCCAGTCACCATCTGCCCATAGCCATGGCCTTCTGAATGACCTGAATAGTTTCCATGGAGAAATGTTCAAGCTTAATGCAAAATATAATGTGGAGTTGTTGCTCTACTTCCTCAGTCATTTTGAATGTGATGGCCACACAGTACACATGCTCACTCAACAGCATCTACTGCTCCCACTGACTAGCACAGTGACGTCATCATTGTTCACACAGGCACATTCCAGTCCACTCTCCTTGGCTGTCAGGTTGCATTGATGTTATGGAAATCATTCTTGTCGTATTAACAATGGTTGGGCTTTTTCCCCACAAACCTCATGATTGTTATAACATTTTCTCATGTTGTTTTCTGCTAAATACTTTTATGCCCCCATGACCAGGTACTGAGAATGATAGTTGGGCATCCCAAACACACTTTTCATGGCAGAAATTTCCAAAAATGTGGGAGAATGAATGGTCAGTAAAGGTAATTTGGGGCTCTTCCTGGAAGGCTGTTTCTGATCACAGAGTACTATGTCAACTTGGTGCTAAGGTGATATCAAATCCTTCTTTGAGTGTATAGAGCCTGAATGTACTTGTTAATTTCCATTATATACTGTCTTCAAATTTTACATTTATTTTTCTGTATCTGTATTTCATTCCTTAAACTGCTAAATTCCCTGAGGATATAAAAACTCTTAAGCATGGTGATTTGCTCATAGTAGATACTCATTCATGCTGTTAATTGATAATTAAGATGAAACTCAACACCCAAGAACTCTTTATTTGTGAACTCTTAAAATAGATTTTATTT
Source organism: Noctilio leporinus (assembly GCA_004026585.1). NCBI lineage: Eukaryota > Metazoa > Chordata > Mammalia > Chiroptera > Noctilionidae > Noctilio > Noctilio leporinus. Next base: position 23,984 of record PVIW01003981.1, on the reverse strand, counting down.
CTTTCTTTTTGGAGAGAAGCAATGATTTGAGAGAGAAACATCAATCAGTTGCCTCTGTGCCTGGATCAGGGGCTGAACAAGCATGTGCCCTGACCAGGAATGAAACCAAGGACCTTTCACTTTGCAAGACAACATTCTGATTCTGATCCTAACCTTTACCAGTGTGTTTTATTTATTTTATTTTTTGTTATTAATTAGCATCCTTTTATTTCTATTAAAAAAATTCTTTCAGGTTTTCTTATGTTAGGTCTAATGGTGGTGAACTCCCTTAGCTTTCGTTTGTCTGTGAAAGTCTTTATTTCACCTTAATCTTTGAAGGACAACTTTTCCAGGTAATGTACTCTTCATTGTCAGGTTTTCTTTTATTTCAGCACTTCAAATATATCACCCTAGTATTTCTTAAGACTTTGAGCTTTCTGCTGAAAAACCTGTTAGCTTTATGGGGGTTCTATTGTAGTTGATATTTTTTTCTCTTGCTGTTTTTAACGGCTTCCTCTTTTTCTTTAAATTTAGACAGTTTTCTTCTAATGTGTCTTAGAGATAATCTTTTTAGGGTTGAAATTATTTGGAGGCCTATGAGATTTATGAATACAAATGTCCAAATTTCCCCCTGGATTTGGGGAGGTCTCAGACATTATTTCTTCAAGTAAGCTTCCCCCCTTCCATTCTCTCTTCTCCTTCTGGAACTCCAATTATGTGTATATTGTTTCTTTTGATGGTATTCCATTGTCTGCATAGGCTTTCTTAAGTATTTTTCATTCTTTTTCCTTTGTGTTCTTCAGACTAGACAATTCCAAATGACCTGCTCTCTACTTCAGAGTCTTTCTTCTGCTTGATCAAGTCTGCTGTTGGTGCTCTTCATTCCATTTTCATTTCATTGATTGTATTGTTCAGCTCCAACATTTCTATTTGGTTCTTCTGTGTGATTTCTTTCTGTGTTAAACTTCACATTTTGTTCATGTATTGCTCACCTGATTTTATTGAATTATCTTCTGTGTTTTCTGGCCCCTCACTGAGCTTCCTTAAAACAACAATTTTGAGTTCCTTATCAGGCAAATCACAGATTTCCATTTCTTTGGGGTTAGTTCCCAAAAATTTATTGTGTTCCTTTGATAGTCATGTTTCCTTGATTTATTATGTTCCTTGAAACTTTACATTGTTATCTTTGTATTTGAAGAAGCAGTCACCTCCTCTAGTCTTTGCTGAGTAGCTTTGGAAGGGATATACCTTTCATCAGGGAATTCTGAGGCTTTCTGAGACCTTTTTAATGGATACTACTGCTCCATATTTCTTGTTCTTTTTTTTTGGGGGGGGGGGTTGGAATTCTTAAGATTGTATTTCTTCTCTTGATCCTATAAAACCAAGACAGGTCCTGCTATGTCTTCTTCCTGGGTGGTATTGAAGGCTCAAGTTTGTGTGCTTTCTTCCAGTCCTGCGACAAAGCTGATTTTCAGTGACAGCTTACTAGCTGTCTATAAGGGCTCCCTCTCATCACCCTCAGAGTCAGCCATTCTTTTTCCCAGTGAGGGGCTGTGTGGGCAAGGTGCACAGAGTATTAGGGATGCTTGTGCACCCTCTGGGGTGATCTGTAGATGAGATCTTCCCTGCAGTTCCCTGGTGGTCTTCCTGAGATAGCCCACAAAGAAGCAGTTAGTAGGTTCCATGTCCCTTTGAAATACTTTGAGAGCCCTGGATGCTGTTCTTCCATCTGCTCTCCATTCCCCTGGTCTCTCAACACATCATGTTATTCTGGGTGTGGCAAAAAAGTAATAATAATAAAAAGTGGATAACTTCAGCAGCACCCCATACAGCCAGGGAAATTGAGTGTCACTCACAAATTCTCCCTTTCCCCAGTTGGAGAAATAACAAGCTAAGAAGGTGTCTTAGCGTGATGCTATGCTGTCTTGGGGCAAATTGACATAGGTAAAGTATAACTGTCCCTCTTACTCTTTACTGTGTGCAATCTCAAATATATTTTTTTGCTCCAATGGTGTGTGAAACTTCTGTGCTAAACTCTTGGACTTCCGCAGAGGCACTCTCAAGTATTGGTTAGTGCTCAACTTGATGTTCTTTGTAGGGAAAATAATAGAAAATTCATTGTCTCTTGGCAAATTATTAAGATTAGAGTATGCTTCTTGGTCTTACTTTTTTTCCATCAGCATTATATTTTTGAGGGTTATTTAAAATGATAACTATGGAATAGCACATCCATTTAAACTGCTATATAGTGTTTCATTTTTTAACACACTATTTCCTTTTTGATAGGTATTTGGTTGTCTCTTTTCATTTTTTGTTTCCTTATTATATTAATTGCTTTTGACATTGTTAAATTTATCTTTACATAATTTGGGGGGTATGTACCTAAAATTAAGGTTCTTAATTTTAATATAGTCAAACATTAATTTTTCTTTTATAGCTTTATTTTTCTCTCTTAAGACATTATTCTCCACCTTGAGGTGAATATATTGGATTATTTAAAGTTTAAAAGTTCCACCCTGGCTGGTGTGGATCAGTGGATTGGCACCAGCTTGCAAACCAAAAGGTCACTGGTTTGATTCCCCAGTCAGGACACATAACCAGGTTGGAAGCCAGGTCTCCAGCGAGGTCCTTAGCTGGAGGCAGGTGAAAGGCAACTATGCATTGATGCTACTCTCCCATTCTTCCTCCCTCCCTGCCCTTCTCTCTGAAAATAATGAATAAAATCTTTCTTTTTTTTTTAAGTTCTCTTTAAAATTTAAGTTCTTGGTTCATTTGAAATGGAATTTTGTGCATTGTATGAGATTTTTGTGCATTCATGGTTTTTTTGTATAAAATTTTGTCCCAGCAACAGTTACTACTATATTTCCTCCCTTCATGGATTTTATTGCAAGTTATGTCCATACATGCATGTGTTTTTATATAGTATGCATAGGTTTCTTGGCTTTCTGTTTTGTTTCATTGATATATTTTCCATCAAAACACCAAAATTATTATACCTTGTTAATTATCTTACTTTCTAAGATTTGTTATTTAATAACCAAATTTTTGTGCCTGATGCTTTTTCAAGGTGTCTCAGCAATTCTTAGCTTTTTATTATCCCAAATAATAAAACTTTAGGAATGAGTTTGTTATTTAGACCAGTGAATAAACTGATTAGGATTTGAGATGAGATAGCTTTGAATTAATGGATCATTTTAGAAGAACTGACATTTTTGTGAATATTGAATATTCTGTTAATGAACCTGTTATATCTCCCCATTTTATATGCTAATCAGTTAAATGTTATAGTTTTCTCCATAACAGTTTACCACATTTTTTAAGAATTATTTTTAGATAGTTTGTATTTCTAGCAATTTAAATGGCATTTCTTCAAGAGTACATTTTTCTAATTGGTTGTTGCTTATATGTAAAACTGTAATTGACCTTTACATATTGAATTTATGTCCAGCAAGTTTTGAATAATTTTTCAATTAGAAAGTGAATAAAGGGCACTCAAGTTTTGGCAATATGACTTGGAACATCAAGGGACCTATTCACTGCGGAACAATTAAAGTCTGAAAAGCTATACTATTTGAGACATCTCTGGCTCACAAATGGCATAGGTGGGCTCCAAAAATCCTTCCTTTGCAAAGCAAATAATAACAAAAGCAGGAAAGAAAACAACAAAAATGTCAAAGCTAACAAAAATCGAGTATACATTATAGCATTGTTGGGAAGGATACAGAGTGGTGGGAATTCTCATACCCTGCTGCTTGGAGGGCAAGCTGCTAAGTTAAATGTTCAAATCACTTTGAAAAAATAATTAGAAATTTTCTCTTAAAGCTGACCTATCAAATACCTACAGAAACCCCACTTCTTGGGTACATGCCTGTAATATAATGTCTTATGTATATGTGCCAGAAAATATACATGAATGTTGACAGCAGCCTTCTTCATGAGTAAAAAGTGAAAAACAATAAAACTTTTACATCAAGACAATATAGTCATACAATGAATATGTTACACAGCAGTAAACAAAAGAAAAGATACACACACACACACACAACAGTGGTAGGGATGAATCTTGAAGGCATACCTTGAGTAAAAAAAGCAGGTATGTTATCTAAGAAGATCACATACAGTGTAATACTATTTTGTAGAACCCTCAACAGTAAAATTAAATAATATATTCTTAATCATTCAATATTTATGATAGAATCCTACACTTTACAAAAGCAAAGGAATAATAAACACAAAATTTAGGGTAGTGGTGTCTCTGAGGAAAGAATCAGGGTAAGAATCAGGGTAAGGAAGGAATACACAGGTAGAAGCAAATTATTTGTAATATTCTGCCTGCTGGGCTAAGTGTTGGGTTTATGGATGTTGATTATATCATTATGTTTTACCAATAACACTTATGTAACATATCAATCTTTTGTATATGCAAAAGCATACACTAATATAATATAATAAAATTAATAATGATAGGAAAAACATAAAACATTTATCCATAACTTAGCAAATAATCATTAACTAGTTACTTGTGCCAGATATCAATCTATGTACCAAGAATTAAATAATGCCCAGCACCAATATTAAACAAGACAAAAAATTATCCCTGCATTCATGGATCATGAATTCTACTAGAATCAACTAAACTAATTTATGAACTAGACTTTATTAAAATTAATATACTTATAGAATTACCTAAAAGGTAAATAAAAAGGAATCAATGTTTTCACTCTAAACAACGAAGTATTTTTAAATTACCAACAATCTGTACAAAAGGAAAATAACTAAAATCCACTTAAGGAGTCAAATCCCTCCAACACAGTTATCTTATTTCATCCTTTCTGAAAAGAACAACTTCAGAGATAACAAAAAAGTTTGATTTGAAAGGCAAACTGAGCAAATTATTGTTTTAGCTTTCTGAAGACTCTATTTACATCATTCACAGAATGGGAAGACCAATTGAATTTTTCTCCCCTAAATGTTCAGTACCCATGTGCTAAAGAATTGAAAAAATTGTCTTTAAGATTCAGGTGCAGATATGGGTCAACTGTATCTTGTTTACAAATACTAAGCCTGTGCTTATCTCTTCAGAAATTCTATATGAGTCTCCAACCAAATAACGTTAATAGTCACCTCAAACTATCATCCCTCAGTGGAGACTCTGGAGGTCGTTACATTCAGGGTGTTAATGAATAAGCACTCTTTCAGCTAAGAACTGCAGGGTTTTCTTACTGCTCATAAAAATTACTGATGTATTGCAATAGCTAGAAAACATTCTAATCCCAGTTTGTCATCCTAATGAATGTAGATAGAAAGTCTGTTGTTCTCCCAGATAAGTAGGGGTGACCAGAGGGGAAAAGAAATATAATCTAGCATAAAAATTCAAGTGATCCTGTATTTTTAAATGTGAAAACAAACAAAATATAATACTTATTGCCATCTGAGCAAAGATTAAGTATTTAATTTTGGGTTAAATAATAGCATTTATTGATCTAGATTACAATGTTTTGAGCACAAATGGAAAACGAGGTATTTAGCACTAACTATTCTATAGTATGATTTAAAAACAAAAGACTTCTACTAAACCCAGAAGACACCTTGAAAATGGCAAAAAAAAAAAAAAAAAAAAAGCTTTTAAAACTTAGTGGATATATCAATACGATTTCAACGTAACATTGTTAAAGCTTAGTAAATATCCATTAGTTTTTACCTGATTTAATAAGTAGGACCACACCATTCTGAGATAAATCTAAGCAGATTTCTAAAAATAACTGATCTTAAATAGACTGAGATCAAGAAATTCTCTCCAATAGAGGATACTTTTTTTTTTCATGAAAATTGATGAAGAATCAGAATCTACTGAAAGAAATAGCGATAAAACAAAAGATAAAGAATATTGTTGTTTTGTCCCAAACTTTTAAATTATAAAAATTGAGCCATAGATCAAGGCAAAGTCAGTTATCCATATGACAGTTAGTTCAAAATTTGATGGTTACAAAGAGTAAAGAAACAAAAATGGGAGCTCAATGCCAGAATTAAACAAATTACTATGTACCAAGTATAGTACTTGGTACATAGTAATCACTCAATAAATGGCTTTAGTATAGAAGCAGCAGTGCCACTGTTACTGGTTGATTTATAATTAATGATCTTTAAGGTTACCAGCATCCCTCTGGATATTTCTCAAATCACCGAACAATATGTAGATTATTATATATAATGAGTTTAGAAATGATTAATTCCATAAAAGAGAAAAATAATACAAGTAAAATTTACATTTGCACATCATTGTCAAGTGAATATTTAAATGAGGAAAAGATGTTTTGATAATATCTTCACAAAGCCCCTTTCTGCAGAAAGAAATGAGGGGCAAAGACATGGTAAAATTTTCTAAAAGTATCTACCTTTTGTTATAAACTCTTTTCAAATACCTAAGAGATCCTATCTTACTCCCATATATATGTTAATATATTCTTTAAGTATAAAATCCAAATTAAAAACTAATGCTTAATAGAAAGCTTTTGTTAAAAGCAGCATTTTGAAATGCTGTCAGTAACTATCATAAATATTTGAGAAGTTAATATTTTAATCTTCAACTGTAGCACAGAAAACACTTTTAGTGACAGACAGTGCTTCATTAATGGAGTTCTGTGTGTCTAATTGCTTTAGGCATACTGAGCTGCATTATTTTGACACATGACATGCAATTAGTACATGGTCACACGGCTAACGGGAGATTTTACACCTTTTTTCCTTCTACATTCAGAGTGAATAATTAGCATATTTTTTCTGCTTAGAATAATAATCAGAGCCTTAGATCCAGAAATTGCCTAATGAGGTAAAATTCCAGTTGTTGACATTAATACATGTGACACATTTTTTCAGTTGTTAAAGTAAACCTTGTGCTACCACTTCATTTACCCTTTCCAAAGTGCCCTTATGAGTCAAGAGTTATGTTGTTCTTGCTATAAAATTGTTGAGAAGACAGATGTTTTATAGCATTATTTCAGTGATCCTCACATAGTAGGTACCAAATCAATACTGCTGATAAATTATAAAAGGGTACCTCTTGGTATCTTCTATTGTTATTAAATGATTGTCAGTATTCAAAAGAGAAATAAACTGTATTATTTTGGACAGTTCTTAGAATAAAAAAGTGAATTATTTTACAACATAAAATTAGATCCAAGTAGTTGAAGTTTTCATCAAATTGATCTTAGTTTACTGACAATGTTTAGCAGGGATAAAAGAAAGTCATCTAATATTTCCCTGGAGCACACGCAAATTTTTATGAAGATGATAAAGAGTAAGCTTCAGGGTTTATTAATTGAATGGCCCCACCCAAAGTAAATATTGTACTATTGTAATTTTATCTTTCCAAGTTTGTATTCTTTTTCTTAAAGAGTCCTCCAACCTAGTCTTTATCTCTTGGGCTCCACAGAACCTGGATTTGTCCCTGGTAAAAACCATCATGCCACATAAATCTAAGCTCTTGGGTTTCTCAAGAAGAATTGTTTTTTTGTGTGTGAAAACACTGTCCTTTTTCCTCTGTTTTTGGTGAAAATTACGGTGACATTGAAAGAGTCTATCAACAATGCTATTACTTACTCAAATTATCAGACTTTACGACTGACCTTAAAATCCCTAACCCTATAATATTAAAAGAATTAAAATTTACTTGTTTTCTCCACTTATTACTTAGTATGACCTTGTACAATTTTTAAACATTCACAAATTAAGCTTAGTGATCAAAATATTGACTTGTTATGATGAACAGTGATGTGTGCCACATAGGAGGTGCATATTGAAAAGGAAGACTGAAAACAGAAAGCACAGCACCATTGACAAGGTGGAAGGAAACTAAATAAGCACTGATCACACTTTAGTTTCTTCTGTAAAGTAAATTAGTATAGACCAAAATGTTTTCAAGAAACACTTAAGGACATTGGAAAGTATTTTACTGTTGACTATAAATTGGTATTTGTTCCAAGAGTCTTGATTAATCAAGAAATTTATCTTTTTAAAATGTTAACTATTAATATATGAGAGAATATATAAAGTCAACAATGTTAGAGTTGTTATTATTATTATAGCCCATAGTAAATGACTTCCAAATGTTCTAAGTGCAGAAAGAAATACCAGGGGACCCTGGCTGGTGGCTCAGTGGATAAGGCACCAGCCTGCAAACCCAAAGGTCACCGGTTCAATTCCCAGCCAGGGCATGTAACCAGGTTGCAAGCCAGGTCTCCAGCCAGGTCTGTAGCTGGAGGCAGGTGAAAGGCAACCATACATTGATGTCTCTCTCTCTTTCTTCTTCCCTCTCTGTCCTTCTCTCTAAAATTAATGAATAAAATCTTTAAAATAAAAACACCAGGGAAAAAATTCCATCATACAATCTATAAAAAATCTGCCCTGGCTTGTGTGTAGCTCAATGGATTGAGCACCAGCCTGCAAACCCAAAGGTCGCTGGTTCGATTCCCAGCCAGGGCACATAACTAGGTTGCAAGCCAGGTCTCCAGCCAGGTCTGTAACTGGAGGCAGGTGAAAGGCAACCATACATTGATGTCTCTCCCTCTCTGCTAGTCTCCCTTGCCCTTCTCTCTGAAAATAATGAATAAAATCTTTTTTTAAAAAAATCTGTGACACACTTTTTCTGTGACATGTTTTCTTTTAATGCACCTATCATATCACTCTGACTTCCAACCCAATTATTCAAATGATAATTAGGGTAAATTTTTAGTCTTTAAGTAGCTATATGAGTGTTTGAATTGGTATCCACATCATATTCTTTCAATATCTACTCTTTTTCTACCAAACTAAAAATATCACTATGTCAGAGGGGAAAATAGGGTCAATGCTGGGAAATTACGTAAGAAATAATGTAGCTTGTGTATGTTGACAATAAGTAAAGAAAATTTTATAGGATGGTAGCATAAAGTATATGACTCACCGGCAAAAGTAAATGATAGTGGCAAGGCACACAGACCCAATACTAGGAAATCTATTGGCATAACCCATAATAATAATAGATATGATGAACTGAGCATCTAGTATATCCATACGCATTATATAATTTATGTCTAATATTCACGACACCATGCCAGATGCATTTGATTTGTTCCATCTTACAGGTAAATAAACTGATAATTTGTACTGTTCTAACTTAGCTAACCTAGGAATACACTTACCAGAACTCCCTTTCCTTTGTGGTTTCAGGTTAGGCCTGGCCACAGACGCAGTTTGCATGATATTTGGAAGGCCAAGGTAAAGCAGCAGCCCCTTTGCTAAGCAGCCAGTATAAGGCACCAAATGTCCCTGAGGATCACACAGGGCACTGCTGAGCAGCTGCCCCACCTTGTTGCTCCTCCTGCTCCTGCTACAACTCATCCTTGGACTTCATGAAGTCCCAGCCAGGTGCCTGTGTGTCTTGTGATAAAGGGCTCTGGCTTTCTCTGCAGCTAACCCATGCCATCCAAGTAGGAAGCAAGAAGAGACAGATGTAGGTGCCAGTGTGCTCAGAGGTTCTCTTTTGTCCTTGTTTCCCCTTGCCTCACATGCAGTTCTGTTCCCCACGCCCAGCCCTGCTGATCTTGAACACCCTCAGGCTCTCACTACTGTCTCAGCCCTATAATAGGAAGTGTTGAGCTAGGAACAATGGAGAAATTGCAAAAGAAGAGTGACAGATAATACTCTAGTAAATGTATTGTTTATATTTTCTTTGATAGAAGAGAATTACAGGCATATTATAGACTAGTGCAAATATTTACAGCAAATACAGCAAAAAGGTTGCTTTTATTACATAACTCACTAAAGTATTCATAAGCAATCATTAAGAGTCCATAATTAAATGGACAAAGAATATGATCAGAAAAATCACAAAAGAGTTACAATTAATAAAAAAAATAATGCCAATGTTAGCTCTTGTCAGCAATCTCACACATACAAATTTAAACAATAATGATATCACATTTCCACTTATCAAATGGGTCATTTGTACAGCTATGTATTTTAATATTTTGATCAAATAATTCTAATTTCAGAAATGTGTCATTAACATAATGAAAACTACTGAAATTCTTGGTAGAAAGATATTCATCTTAGCAACATTTATGATAGCAAAAATACTTTAAATATTCAATTAATCATGATATACTTGATGCATCAGACACACTATGAAATCGAAGTAGTCATTGAACAGGGTGACTATGAAGATAATACAATCACATGAAAAATATTTTGGTCATGTTAAATTTTTTAAAGATTTTATTCATTATTTTTAGAGAAAAGGGCAAAGAGGGAAGCAGAAAGGGAGAGAAACATCAATGTATGGTTGCCTTTCACCTGCCTCCAGCTGGGGACCTGGATGGAGATCTGGCTAGTAACCTGGTTTTGTGCCATCACTGGAAATTGAACCAGCAACCTTTGGAGTCGCATGCCAGGGCCTATCCACTGAGCCACTAGCCAGGGCTTGGCCATGTTAATATTAAATGGCAAGTTAAAAACATGTTTATATCATATAGGTACAACAGCAATACAGCTTTTTTATTTTTAATTAAAAATAACATGGAAAAAGAAGGCTTGAGGGAAAAGATACCAAAAGAGAAAGAGAAAGGAAGAAAAAGTCAACAATTAATAATTAACTTGTGAAGCTCTATTTGTGTTTTATGTATCATATACATATGTGCTGTAGATCCCAGGGTGCTACAGTCCTTTACCAAGATGTTGATCAGGCCCTGGCTGGTGTGGCTAAGTGGATTGAGTGCCAGCCTGAAAACCAAAGGGTCACCAGTTCGATTCCTACTCCAGGCACATGCCTGGGTTACAGGCCAGGTCCCTAGTTGGGGACTCAGAGAGGCAATCACACATTGCTGTTTCTCTCCCTCTTTCTTTCTCTCTCCCTTTCCCTCTATCTAAAAATAAATAAATAATGGTTTTTTAAAGATGCTGTTCAGGCTTGGAATTTGATAATGTTAATTGAGCATTTTCCATGGCTAGGCCATTCCATTTGTGGGTATTGTGTGGCCCACTAAGTTCTACATGTTTTAATGTCTGACACATATTTAGCAAATTATTCCTCATTGTGTGGCTGAGCAGCTTGTTTTCTTTCCCTCTTAAATATTCCATTTTCTATCCTTACACTATAATCAAGTACTTATTCAAAATTACCCTAATATATATTCAAAATCATATTTTATTATTATTTCACCTGTTCCTCTTCACTGCAAAATGTTAGAAATTGTTTATAACAGATACATAATCAGGACATAAGAAAAACTGTGTAATCTCTATGAATAAAGAGAAATTATTTCCCCCTTCTTTCTGAGCATGTTATACAAAAACATGTACTCATTAATTTGGCGGCTTTCAGGTTTGTTTTCTTGCCTCTCTTTAACTCTTTGTTTAAAATGCTTTAGATAAATCATTTTTCCTAATTAAATTTTTGAAATGAAATAATTTCAGTCTCTTTCATACTTTAATAAATTTTGAACCTAACATAAATCTGTAAAACAATTATCTAAAAGTTTACAGCCTCCTCTACCCCACTATTATTTTTGACTACCAAGGGATCAGCAACTGCCACATTTACAAATTTCAGTGGAATGAATTGAGCTACTTAGAATACAAAGATGGTTAATCTCATCTTGTGTAATTTAAATTTACTTCAAACATTATTCCAATTTTGTATTTCTGTTATTCATTTAGTTATTACCAGAAGAGTAAACAGGTCTCATATCAAACCACGTGATTGAACGTATACTGTGTTTTGATTGTTTTGAACACCTTCCAAGAAAGAAAAAGTCTAGTTTTAGTTTATTCAATGCTCTATTACTTTTGCACTAACATATTTAGATTATAAAAACAACTCACTTCTGAATATTCATTCAGTTTAGACTATCTCCACTTTATGAATAACATGTCTCTAAATCACCTGCTTCACAAAACCCAATCAACAGAGAGAACCTCTCCCGCTAACAGAAACAGCTTTTAGTCACCGTAAATATGTCATGAACTCTAGCAGGGCCTCCAGGATGATCAGTTCTTCCTCTTTGAAGGTGCAACTTCATTTACTTCATTTTTACTGAGTGACCATGTACTATGCTCTGTTTTCTTTCCAAGTATAATGAATTCTGCTGATAGATTGCAAATACTATCAATAGCCTTAATTTTTTCCATTTCATATTTAAATTTTTTTATTTTAAAATACATATGATATGAAATTTACTATTGTAACCAATTTCAATTGTACAGTTCAGTGATATTAAATATATTATATATTTTTGTGCACCAATCCCAACATCCATCTCCAGAACTCTTCATTTGCATGAATGAAATTCTATATCCATTAAACAATAGTCCTGGCCTCGTGGCCCAGTTGGCTGGAGTATCAACCTGTGCACCACAAAGTTGAAGGTTCAATCCCCAGTCAGGGCACATACCTAGGTTGTAGGTTTGAGCCCCAGTCTAGGCACACATGGGTGGCAACTGATCAATGTCTATCTCTGTCTTTGTCTCTTTCCCACGCTCATTCTCTCTCTCTCCTGCTCCCCCTTTTTTTTTCTCTAAAAATCAATAAAATATATCCATGGTGAGGATTTTTAAAAAGATAAGTCCCCATTCTTTTTGTTCCTCAGTTTCTGGCAACCATCATTCTACTTTCTGTTTCTATGATTTTGACTACTTTAAGTACCTCTTAAAAGAGGAGCCATACAGTATTTGTTTTTCTGTGACTGTTTTATGTCATTTAGCATAATATCCTCAAGGCTCACCAACATTGCAACATATGTCAGAACCTCTTTCCTTTTAATGCTAAATAATATTCCATTGTGTGTGCATGTGTGTGTGTGTGTGTGTTGTGTGTGTATGTCTGTGCATGTGTGATCACCACATTGTGCTTATGCATTTGTCAGGGAACACCTGAACTGCTTCCATGTGTTAGTTATCATGAATAATGCTGCTATAAACAAAGGTGTAAAAATATTTTTTGTGACCCTTCTTTTAATTCCTTTGAGTACATGACCAGAAGTGAAATTGCTGAGTTACATGGTAAATCTATTTTTGATTTTTTGAGGAACTGACATACTGTTTTCCATACCACTGTACCATTTTACATTTCCACTAAGAGTGCACAGGAGTTCCAGTATTTCCACATCCTCACCAACACATGGTATTGTATTTTCTTTTTTTTTCTTTTAAAGGTAGCTATCACAATGAGTGTGTAGCAATATTTCATTGTACTTTTGGTCTGCATTGCCTTAACAATTAGTTCTGTTGAGCATATTTTTATGCGCTGATTGGACATTTGTATATATTTTTGAGAAATGTGTATTCAAATCTTTGCCTAGTTTTGAAAGTTTGTTGTTGTTGTTAATAGCTTTTAAAAATTACATCTATTTTAAGCTCTGGCTGGTGGCACAGTGGATAAGGCACCAGCCTGAGAACCCAAAGGTCTCTGGTTCGATTCCCAGCCAGGGCACATAACCAGGTTGTAAGCCAGGTCTCTAGCCAGGTCCGTAGCTGGAGGCAGGTGAAAGGCAATCATACATTGATATCTCTCTCTCTTTCTGCCTCTCTCCCTACCCCCTTTCTAAAAATAATATATAAAATTAAAAAATAAAATAAAATTACATCTATTTTAGAAGCCTATTGCCTCCTAATTAGTTCCTCGAAAGTGATATAGCATTGCCTTTCTTGTGGAGATTCATGCCTTTCAAAGTGCCTTCACAGAAGTTACCTGTTTTCAGTACCATAATTATCCCACCACCTCACCTGTGAGAGAGGTAAAGTCATTTTATTATATCTCTTTGAGAAAATCCCCCCAAAAGTATCAGAAAATGCATAAGCAGAACCCTAAATAAATGTTCAGCTGGTAAAATTAGGCCCTTTGTTTTTAATTGTTCTGAGTTGTCTCTCAGTTAATGCTTTCTTCTTTGGGAATAAAATTAGGAGACCAATGAAAACATTTCATTATCCTATCTTCTTTGATTCATGCACATGCCTAGTGAAAAGGTCTTCCAATGAACTATTTTCTATTTTACTGCTGTCAGCCATGACCTCTTTTGGCTTCCAAAACACCTCATTATGTATTTTTTTCTCTGGACTCGCTGATTGTTTTCTCTTAGTCTCCTTTGTTGATTTTTGCTTCTCTGCTCAATATTTAAATATTTAAGCATTTTAAAGTCTCCACTATGATATCCTTTCTCTTATTATCAGCTGACTTTTCCTAGAGATGCTCACTTCCTTCCATGATATAAATTTTGTTTTGTAGTATCAGCAAGAGGAATCAGTTTAAGAAAATAGAGAACTATTTTGGTCTAAAATATTACTTGATATATAAACTTTATTTTGGTTCTTTATTACATCTAGTTTCTAAATCATTAAAATAGTTCAAGAAGGAGATGACTACACAATACATAAAACTATTAACACATTAGACAAAATAAGATAATGTTTGTAAACTCAATTACATTTATCAGAAGAAGCCCTACAAAGTACTGTATAGCTTTAAAAGTGGGAAATTTACAACAAATCATATTAAGTGATACTCTTTCTCTTATATCAGAATGCCAGAAAAGACTCACAGAACAAAACAGCATAACTTTCCCACAGTCTGTAGGGTGATGTGAGCATCACTGCCAACACAACAATTCTCCAGAATCAGTTCAATTACTAATCTCTAAGCTTTAAGGAAAATTCATCAAAGTATAAAACTGGAGGAAAAGGTAATTAGAATAACCTTTCCTTTAATGACAACTAGAGAAGGCATGACAAAATATGAGAAAATAAAATCTGCTTGAAAATATCAAAGAATAGCAAGATATTAAAGAATTAACAGGCGAGGTTTTAAGGAAGGAAGGCAGATGCTTACTCAAGAGAATTTCTTAAGACAATATCCTCAATTTGGGATTATTCTTCATATCTTTGGTTATTACTTGGAATGTCCCTAAATGGCTGAGATGTTAAACCCTACTTTTGATACTACCATAGACTCCAAAAATATTGAGGTTCATGCCTCACAAAAGAGGTAGATTTGGTGATCCAAAAATACTAGGGTAAGCTCTAAGAAAAAAGAGTATTATAAGATCTGAGCTCAACTGAATCATCTCCATTGCTAAACTTAGATTACGGTAACTCCACACTGATCTTGCTATCAGGTACCTGACAAGCAAACAAAACTTCTCACTGTTGGAAGGTAACATTATCTCAGGCTTTAAATTATTTTTTACAGACAATCTAGCAAATACAAGGTCTAGCACATTAAGATAAACAAACATACAATTCAACATGAATCATACCAGCAAAAATAACAGAAAATAGAAACATACCCAAATGTAATACAAAATTAGAATTATCTTACATAAAATTTACAACTATAGCCATACTTACTATGTTCAACAATGATATAAAAGATTGAGAATTTCACAAGCTACTTCAAAATATATAAAAGTATGATTTTTATAGCAATATTCTTGTAGCAATTTTTTTCTGATATATTGCCTTAGGCAAGGGAAGCAATAGAAAAATAAACAAATGGGACTACATTAAACTAACAAGTTTTTGCATAGCAAAAGAAACCATCAACAAAATGAAAAGACAACCCATTAATGAGAGAACATGTTCACCAATGATACATCTGATAAGGGCTTAATATCCAAGATTTATAAAGAACTTATAAAGCTCAATACCCAAAAAACAAACAATCTAATTTTTTTAAAATGGAACTAAATAGACACTTCTCCAAAGAGGACATCCAGATGGCCAATAGACACACGAAAAAATATGCAAATTAAAACCACAGTGAGATATTACCTCACCCTGTCAGAATGGCTATCATCAATAAGTGAATGAACAATAAATATTGGTGAGGATGTGGAAAAGAGAAAGCCTTTTGCACTGTTGGTGGGAATGCAGATTGATGTAGCCACTGTGAAAATTCTTTTCCTAAAAAATAATTAATAACAGAAGTGCCTTATGGCCCACTGATTCCACTTCTGGGAATATACAGTACATGAACAAACCTGAAACACTAATTCAAAAGATTATATGCACAACTTGCAACAGTCAAGATTTGGAAGCAGCCAAAGTGCCCATCAGTAGATTAGTGGAGGGAAAAAAAGCTGTGGTACACTTACACAATGGAATACCACTCAGCTACAAAAAAAGAAGGAAATCTTACCTTTTGTGATAACATGGTTGGACCTGGAGAACATTATGCTAAGTGACATAAGCCGGTCAGAGAAAGACAAGTACCATATAATTTCACTCATAATTGGAATCTAATGAACAAAATACACAACCAACAAAATAAAAACAAATTCATAGATATAGAGAACTCACCAACAGCTATCAGAGGGGAGGGGAACTATATTGGCTGCATGAAAAAGGTGAAGGGATTAAGAAAAAACTCATAAACATACACGAATAGTATGGTGATAGCCAGAGGGAAAGAGGGCAGGTGCAGGTAGGTGGGGATAAAGGGGGAATAAACAGTGATGGAAGGAGATTTGACTTTAAGTTTTGAGCATACAATACAATACACAAAGGATATATTATAAAATTGCACACATGAAACATACAATTTTATTAACCAATGTCACATCAATAAATTAAATAAAACAAAAAATAATAATAGGAATTTTTCCCTTACATTCTTCTGTGACAAGAGCCCTTTTCCCACCTTCTCTATTCAAGATCTCCTCTCAGGATCTTAGATACCTGCACCACTTGCATTTGGATCTGGACTGGAACTAAGAATGGGAACATAAAGAGAAAAAAGGGGAGATATATAGCAGATGTCTCACAGCAGACATTAACCTGTGTGTAACTGGGAAGATCAGCTTTGTAGCTGTTTATGCTGCATCATACAGAGTGGAGAGTCTTGTATTCTCATAAGTCTGTTTATTGCTGTCTGAGAAATAAAACACTATGTATTTCAATTAAACATAGTTAGGACTCCTAGTCAAGATGGTGACAGGTAAACATGGCTAGCCTCCTTGCACAGCCACATCAAAATTACAACTACACTATAGAAGAGCCATTACACAGAACTGTCAGAAATCGAGTTGAATGGAAGTCCGACAATCACAGAATTTAAAAATCCACGTCCATCTAGACTGGTAGGAGGGGTAGAGACATAGAATTGGCTGGTCCCACATGCATGTGTGGTGGATAAAATTTATTTGGGAGAGTCATCTGGGAGCAAGGAGTCTCATCCCCACACCAGGACCCATAGCCCAGGGTTCTAGTGCCAAGAAAATAAGTCCCCATAACTTCTGACTGTAAAACCAGCATGGTTTGAGTCAGTAGAAGAAACTGGTTGAGGCCCAAGAAGTTCCTCTTAAAGAACCCACAGAGGGACTTAGTCAGACTTACTCCCTCTGGTCCCCATACCAGGGTAGTGGCTTGAAAGGCATCAGCTACATACAGGGAGAAACTGAAATGTCTGGCATCAAGGCAAAAGCTGGGGAACAGCTTTCTCCCAGACAGAAATGTGAGCAGAGGTCTTTGTCCCATTTCTGAACCCTCCCCCAAAAGAGCCACAGAGCTGGCAGGTGCCATATGTTTGTCCCACCCTGGCGGATCTCCTGAGACTCCATCCCACCCAATTTACAGGCCCACCTAAGGTGTTAATGTTGTCTTTTACATATGAAAGGCTAATCTTGATTCATACTTCAAAACTTCCTAAATCCTCTCAAACAAGCAACTGCCAAGCCAGCCTTAATGAGCCCCCAGGCCCAGCAATAGCAGTAGCCAGCTAATTTATAGCTTGGTTTCCCCTGGGAATCTCCAAGCCCAGCACAAGTTGAGCCATCTCAGATTGCTTTATAGCTCAGGGAGGGTGGTCTGGGGTAAAACACAGGTAGTGGATGACCTTGGCCTGCACCACCCAGGAAACTCCAGGGCAAGCACACTCAGTGACAGGTACAGACAATGTCAGAGCACCACCACCCTGCCCCTGCACAGCTGATCCTCCACAGAGAGTGGAGGTTGGTGGTCAGTGGTCATAGCCAGTTTTTGCAGCTAACTGGCCTGGGTAAATCCCTCCCATTGACCTGTTGATAACAATCAAGAAGAAGGTATACTCAGCCCACATGAAGGGCTCATCTTAAGCACCCAGCTTGGGTAATAGGGGACGCTGTGGCCCTTGTCCCTTGTCCCTACAGAACACCCATTGCATAGGCCACAATACCAAAACAGGGAATTATTCATAGCAGCTCTACCTAATACATAGAAACAAACACAGGAGGCTGCTAAAATGAAGCAACAACAAAAAAACATGAGCCACATGAAATAACAAATCAAAACTCCAGAAAAAGAACTAACAAAATGGAGATAAGCAATCTGTCAGATGCAGAGTTCAAAACATTATAAGGATGCTCAAGGAAATGAATGAAAACCTTAGCAGTATAAAAAAAATTTCAGTCAAATAATTGTAATAAAGAACAATTTGCAGGGAAACAACAGTCAAGTGGATGAAGCCAAGCATCAAACCAATAATTTGGAACCTAAGGAAGCAAAAATCAATCAATCCGAACAAGAAGAAGAAAAAAGAAACCAAAAAATGAGGCTAGTATAAGCAGCCTCTGGGACAACTTCAAGAGGTCCAACATTTGCATCATAGGGATGCCAGAAGAAGAAGAGAAATAGCAAGAAATTGGCTACCTACTTGAAAAAAAAGAATGAAAAAAACTTACCTAATTTGGTGAAGGAAATAGACATATAAGTCCAGGAAGCAGAGAGCATCCCAAACAAGATGCATGTAAAGAGGCCCATTTCATGATACATCATAATTAAAATGCCAAAGATTAAATATAATGAGAGAATCTTAAAAGCAGTGAGAGAATAGCAGTTAGCTACAGGGGAGTTCCCATAAGGCTGTTAGCTGATTTCTCAAAAGAAACTTTATAGGCTAGAAGGGATTGGCAAGAAATGTTCTAAGTCATGAAAAGCAGGGACCTACAGCCAAGATTGCTCTATCCAGCAAAGCTGTTATTTACAATGGAATGGCAGATAAAAAAGTTCCCACACAAGAAAAACTAAAGGAGTTCATCAGCACCAAACTATTATTATAAGAAATGTTAAAAGGACTTATTTAAGAAAAAGAAGACCATAACTATGAACAATAAAATGGCAATAAATACATATATTTCAACAACTGAACCTAAAAAACAAACTAAGCAAACAACAACAGAAAAGAATCATGGATATGAAGAGCATTTTGATAGTTGACAGATGAGAGGATGGTGTGGGGGGAATGAGTGAAGAGGTGAGGGGGTTTAGAAGTAGAAATAGGTAGTTACAGAATAGCTATGCAGTTGTAAAGTGCAGTATAGGAAATGGAGTAGCTAAAGAACTTAAACATATGACCCAGTTGGAGACCTGGCTTGCAATCTAGTTATGTGCCCTGACTGGTGAATCAAACCAGCAACATTTGAGTTCAAAGACCAGCACCTATCCACTGAGCCACCAGCCAGGGCCTTGGCTATTACTCTTGGTAAGATAAGGCGATACTGAGCTATTCCACCATGGAAAATAAAGTAATAAAATTTGTCTAATATTTTCAGTTGCATATTCCTATCAATGTCTTTTAGAATTATATTATTCTATTACTGTAAAATGTGAATGTTCGGATAAACAAAAGCTTTTCTTGTTAAATTTATAATTACACAGACTACAATATTGAATTGTGACAGTAAGAATCATTTCTTTTAGCCAAGTCAATAGATTGCAAATATACACTGATCATATTACAAAAACTGAATCTATCACAGCATTGCTAAGCTGTTATTAGAAAGTCAAATACTTGTGGGTGGGGAGGGGGACAGAGGGGAGCAAAAAGGGGATGGATGTAATACAACAACAATAAAATTTTTAAAAAAGAATAAAAAATAAAATAAAATAATAAAAAAATAAAAAAAAAGAAAGTCAAATACTTAAAAAATAATTTAAAAATTAAAAGGAGAAATTTGACCAACTACCTGGTATATTTTAAAGTAAGAGAATAGTCACTCACGTTACTTACTTAGTGTGTTTTAGGTGGGCGACACTTTCTAGCAGAATTAGAAGGCCATGACTAAATTGCCTAAGCGAGAAATATCTCAATGTTCCAAAGCTGTGTTAACTACTATGGTTTTTAAGGGTTTCAACTATGGCTAGTTCAAACTGTGAAATGCTCTCAGTGTAAAATACACACCAGACCTCAAAGATTAGTTTGAAATAAAAAGTGTAGAACAACTCATTAACAATTTTTAAACTAATTATACGTGAAACTATTTTGAATGTGTAAGGTTAAATAAACTATATTATTAAAATTAATTCTATTTATTTTTACTTTTTATTAGAAAATTTATAAATAGGTGGGTTACATAGATACATGTGTGGGTTACACTATATTTCTATTGGACAATGCTGTTCTACACCATGGATTGTAATAATGTTTAGATTGCCGGGTAGAACTATTCTCCTTAGAATATTATCCATAACATTCTCTAGGATAATGTTCCCAGTAACCCTTTAGAAATCATGCATAATCCCTTGATTTAGTTATAATTTTTTAATTCTTATTTTCTTGTGCTATAAGCTTTATTATATCTGGAATACATGTGTGGGGATTGCAACTAGTTATCTTTATCTCTGTTTTTATTTTTTAATTGTACTTAAACTCCTTTAAGAGAATGAGACTTATCAGAACATAGACATTGCCAATAAAACTTATAAAATAAACTTATAGAATAAATTTTTAGAAAGAAATTAACAATATCCTTTATTCCATTTCTAAGAAGACTCTAATGGGCACTAAATAAGTGATTTTTCCTGGCTTATTTGATTAATTATACTAGTTAAGATACTACTGCACTAATCACAGTTAAAGATTTCCCCGTTCAGTCTGGAAATTCTTTTCAGAATCTCTCCTAAATGAATCAGAGGGAAAATACAGATAGAGCCACAAAAATACATTATTTCTGAATTTTTCATTAATTTATTCAATCTATGTTTACTAAGTGCCCATTATATATCTGACATGAAGATACAAAAATAAAACATTATTCTCATATTTAGATTACTCATAGCCTAGATAAGGAGAGAGATGAGTGTTTCAAGTATTCTGTTCTACAACTGAACAACATGTGGATTGTAGATGGAGGAAGCTGTCAGTTATACCTGGTTTATAGCAGAATTTAGGATTTAGCTGAGGCTTTAAAAGGTGAGTTGGCAGGTGGAGGGATTGGGAGAAAGGAAAAACGATTCATAGACATGGACAACAGTGTGGTGATTGTGGTGGGGGAGGGGGTATAAAATAACACACGCACACAAAGGTAAGTTGGTATTTGCACATACAATCACACTGCTCAAGTGGAGGTAGAATTCTAGGGTAATCCACAGAGAGAAGAAAATAGAAATCACAACATTCAGACATAAAAGAACAAGTAGGCCCTGGCTGATGGCACAGTGGATAAGGTGCCGCCCTGTGAACCCAAAGGTTGCTGGTTTGATTCCCAGTCAGGGCACATAACCAGGTTGCAAGCCAGGTCTCCAGCCAGGTCCACAGCTGGAGGCAGGTGAAAGGCAACCATACATTGATGTTTCTTTCTGCCTCATTCCTTCCCCTATCTCTGAAAAATAATACATTACATCTTAAAAAAAAAAAATTAAGAAAGAACAAGTAATTCCATATTTTAGAATTAGGAAAGAGTGAAATTGAAGATGGCAACAGGGTCAGGTAATTCATTTATTCAGTCTATCTGAGCCATATTTATTGAAGAAGTTTATTGTACACTGTATTTTAGAAGCTCTAACTCTAGATTTTAATAGCTTAGTTTCAAATTCTCTACCACTACCTAATCATGTGATCTTGCATAAAATTTATTTAATTTCTTTAAGCCTCAGTTTGCTTATGTACACCTTAGAAAGATAATGATAATAGCAATTATAGGGCCCTGATTGGTAGCTTAGTGAACAGGTGCCAGCCTGCAAAACCAAAGGTTGCTGGTTCGATTTCCAGCCAGGGCACATAACCAGGTTGCAAGCGGGTTCTCCAGCCAGATCTGTGGCTGGAGGCAGGTGAAAGGCAACCATACATTGATGTCTCTCTCCCTCTCTGCCTTTCTCCCTTCCCCTCTCTCCAAAAATAATAAATAAAATCTTTTAAAAAATAGCAATTACAATTAATAGACTTGTTACAAAGATTAAACACAATAATCTCCTAAAAATGCTCTCTGGTCAAAGACTATCAGGAAATTACTTGTAGTTGAACAAGCTGGGCTTTTTACTCATTACAGTGTTAGAAAGGATCACATACAGGGTCGGGAATTTGGTTGGGTGCTTTGGGGAGGATGCAAAAAGCAGGGTAATCTCAAGAAGAGTTTAGTTCAGAAGAGGGGTTCTGAACACTGAGGTTAGCGATGGGAAGGCACCGACCTCTAAATTAGATGCTGTTAGAAAGGGTTGCATGGCATTCTATGATTGGACATTTCAACTAATTGTATCTTTAGAGAAGGCAAAGTAGAGTTAGGCTTAGGGCTATAATTGGTAAAGAAGTAACAGGAAGTCCTGTTAACCTAGAGAGGGGAGTGCTTCCTATTTTGGACGGTGATCTTCTTTTCGTCAGCACTTAGATGGAGTGATGAAGTGGTCTTGTTTTGTCTCACAGTCCCTGAATGAACTTTTCTATTGTTAGCAAGATTATCCATGTCCCACAGGAGAGTAACATGGCCTAGTCATGAGTGCCAGACCTGCTCCTAGATGTCAGCCCTTCTCAGCATTGTGTCTAACCCATAGTAATTATTCAGTAAATATTTGAAGTTGCTTTCAAATGTCAAGTAAATAGAGAATTTATACCATGCTCTGAATACCATTTCTAATGTCCAGGTAGAGGAGAAAGGGGCTGCAATTAAAAAATTTTTTTTAAAAAATCAGAGAGATGGAAGGAAAACAAGGAGAGTGTGATGTCACAGAAGCCAAAGGAAGGGAATCATTCAAGGAAGTTTTGAAAAGATATTGCTGAGAAGTCAAAAAAGAGGGATTCGGAACACTGGGGTTAGTGATGGGAAGGCGCTGACATCCTTGGGGAGCAAGTGGAGTTTCAGCTGAGTAAGGGCTGGGGAAGTCCTGCTCTGGCAGGAGGAGAAGGCGGCAGGAGGTAACTGCTGACAAAGGGAGGTGCAAGTTTGCTGAAGGGTCCTGTGAGTCAAGGAGGGTTTAAATCATTCTTTGATATAAAAATCATTTTTGCATTTAAATGCTGATGGAATGATTTTGGTCAAGCAGGAGAGATTAAGTAGACAGGAAAGAAAAAGTCAACATTGAAAGGAAAATTAATAATGAAAAGTTTTGAAAAAAGCCAGCGAGAAAAGAATCTAAAAGAAATGTTAATAATCATGGGATCCATTGTGAGAAGTGTTTAGTGTTGTTGCTCTCTTTGTTGTTGTTGTTGTTTTGGCTTGTTTTGCTTTGTTTAAGGTGTTAGTCATAATTATCTAGATAAGGTTAAACCACTAAATGATTCTAAACTGATAAATAGCATAATTCAATCTGTATTTCAGAAAGATGACAGGATAAAATGGGAGCAGTACTGCAGGATTCCATAACGGGAGGCACAGATAAATCCCTACTTTAAAAAGAAAGGTGGGACTGTTTTTACTCCATTTGATGTTCCTTCCCCATTTGTCAAATATTAGTTGACCATAGTGTCCTGGGTTAATTTCTGGGCTCTCTGTTCTGTTCCATTGATCTATATGTCTGTTCTTATGCCAGTACCAGGCTGTTTTGATGACAGTAGCCTTGTAGTATTGTTTGAAGTCTGGTATTGTGATTCTTTCTACCTTGTTCTTCTTTCTCAAGATTGTGGTGGCTATTCGTGGGCGTTTTTGGCTCCATATAAATTTTTGAAGTATTTTTTCTATTTCTGTGAAGTCTGTCATTGGTATTTTAATTGGGATTGCATTGAATATGTAGATTGCTTTGGGTAGTATGGACATTTTAATGATGTTAATTCTTCCCATCCACGAACATGATAT